>CM035236.1:35860213-36062049 GCA_020226215.1 Sindora glabra | reverse complement strand
TTACGGGTTAGGCAGATCACTCAGAATATAGAAACTTCATCCCAGGTATGTTGGTCCATTTCAGATCACTGATAGAGTGGAACATTAGCGCATAGAATTGCCTTGCCTCCTGAATTGTCACAATTTCATGATGGTTTCATATTCTCAGTTGAAAAAGTATCATCTGATCCGACACATGTCATAAATTATGACGGAGTGAAATACATGAGAACTTATCATTTACTTAGAACAGAAAGAATTTTGGATGTACAAGTGAAACAATTAAGGAATAAAAGTATCTCTTTAGTGAAAGTATTATGGAGAAATATGACAGAGGAGGAAGCAACCTGGGAAATTGAGGAAGATATGAGAAATCGGTATCCGCATCTCTTTACTTAAGATGTATCTCGAATTTTGAGGACAAAATTCTTTAAGGGGGGTAGAGTTGTAATGTCCCGAATTTTTAATTCTATTTTTGAATTTCTAAATTCTGAGGCTGTAGAGAACAAGAGCATGATTGAATTATCTTAGTGGGTGAATCTAAGTTGAAAGGAATTAAGTGTAAGGGTAAATGAAATTTTGAAGGAAAAAGGATAGTAGAAAAGAATTAATTTTCATAAACAGTATAAATGATCAGAGGAGGTTTAGAAAACCCTAAAAGGGGGAGTTGTTTAAGTCTGACAGTATAAGGAATTTTAACAGATAGAAACCCTAGGACTAATTGCAAAACTGCAAAATCGAGTGTGGTTTAAAGTGTAAATATTAAGGATTTGGGATTTAAATAAATAACCAAGAATTTGGTGTGCAATATGTGATTTTTATTTAGTGTGGCCAATAAAAACATGGCAAGTGTGGCCAATGGCCCAGGACAAGTGTCCTTAAGGAGGAAATGGCAAGAATAGCCTTACTTTTGGTGAAAAAGGGACTAAATTACCATTGGAATTGTCAAAAATGGCAAGAATACCCTTGAAGCTTTATGAAAAGTCTTCTTACTTCTCCTTTCTTCTCCAAAGCTGTGGAAGACTCCATGAAAGCTGCAAAAACGTGCAGGAGAGAGAGAGAAGAGAGAGAAAGTTCTTTTGAGTTTTTCACCCAAAAATAGTGAGATTTAAGCTTAGTGGTAGAAGGGAAAGTTGCTTTCTCATCAAGCTCTATCCATTGGTGTGTTAGATTGAAGAAAAGCTTAAGTTGATCAAGTTTGGGGAGCTCTAAGTGAGGATTTTCAAGTTGCAGCAAGAGGTAAAATTGTTCTCCTCTAAAAGCTCTTTATTGTGCTCTTTTTAGTTTCTTGAAATTTTGATGTTGGTGTGGTCAAGGTGGTTGAACATGGAGTTTAGGATGATTTGAACATGTTTAATGGTGTTTTAGATGTTGTTATGTTGATTTAGGCTTTGGTTTGGGTAAAATAGCAAGAAACCATGATGTACACACTTGGGTTTTAGAGCATAATGGTGCATGTGTGGATTTGGCATGATTTGTTTGGAATTTGGTTAAATGATGAAATTAGGATGATTCTTATGAGTTATGAAGCCTATGGAAGATGATTTTGAGTATGAAGTGTGTATGAAACTTCCCTTTTGAGAAGCTAATGGGAGAAGGAGGTTTAACCATGTAAATTATGTTTTGGAAGATCAGTAATGTACACGGGGTAGAACACGGCCCATGTTGTACCCCATATTCTGTACATGGGGTAGAAACGCCCATGTTGAACCCCGTGTTCTTCTGCGAAGGCTGATCAGTAATGTACATGGGGCAGAACACAGCCCATATTGTACCCATGTTCTGAACACGGGGTAGAAACACGGCCCATGTTCACCCCCGTGTTCTTTATCGAGTGAACATTTTGACTTTGATTCTTCACGTTTTGCATGGTTTTGCCTTTGGATCCTTTTCTATGTTCTTATGTGTCATTTTAAGCTTGAAAACAAGATATAGAGCATCTAAGTATGCATTTATTTAAGTGGAGGAAGTAAAGAATACATGAGGTTTAAGGAAAGTGATTATGTTCTAATAAGAACTATGATGTGTATTTGTATAGACTAAGGAGTGACAACTTGGAGAGTAAGGGGAATTGTAAAGAAGTTTTAAGTGAGGGCCAAAGGAAACATCACTATTGGAAGTTTTTAAAAGGTAGCTAGCTTTATCCTTAAGCTATTTTCTATTTACAGATTTTCTATATTTTAGGCCATTGTATGGAATGTGTATGAAATTGTTGTGCACGCATTCCGGAAGGACAGCATAAATACTGTGTTTGGCCTATGGTCGAGATCCCCGGAATGATAATGCAATTGTTGTGGCACAACCCAGGAAGACAGTAGAATACTGTGTATGGCCTATGGCTCGAGATCCTCGGGGATAATAGTGCATTTGTTGTGTGCGGTACCTATGGCTAGACACCTCGGGAAGACAGTGTGGAACTGTGTGTGTAAGGCCTATGGCCCGAGAACCCCGGGAAGACAGTGAAATGCTGTATGAGGCCTAGGTACGATTATTTGTGATGGCCATCTAGATATTGATATGAGTCCTTGAATGGGCTTGATGATTGCTATGTGTGATGCACATTTCCTACAATGGTACGGGATGAGATGATAAATGATTAATCGTTTTTGAAACATGTGTTTTATTTGCTTAAGGATCTAGAATGGCTTGATATGTTTTCGTGGTAATAGCTAGCTACTGGGAAACTCTGTTTCTTATGTTTTCTGTATTATACTAACCATTCTGGGTGATGCTTCTAAAAGCCCTCTTGACAAGGGAGAATAGAGATTTGGAGATGTATTAAGAATGATTGTATAGTTGTTAATTTTGTAAATGATGGATGTAAAGTTGAACTTGTTGTATAATTACATAACCCTTGCCTATATTATTTGAGATGAAAAATATTTGTGGTATTGTGAGTTAGCCTAGAGTAGAAAGCAAATTAATATGCAATAACTATCTATTAAACGAGGATTAAGGTGTTAATAAGTGAGGGAGTTACAGTATCTATATTTTATATTCTTCTGCGATGATTCTCTTTGGTTTTTTCTTCTTGTTCAATCTGGTATAGAATTTTGTTGCAGTAAAATACGTGAGGGAGTTACAGTATCTACATTATGGCCGCAACAAGCCGCAATACCGTTTCTTTTCGCCGCTATAAGAGGGCAATAGAAGTGAATTTCATTCACACCGCTAAATCGGCGAAATGCGGAATCGGTTCCTTTGCAACCGCAAATTTGCGTCCGTTTTTTAATCCCCAGAATAGTCAATTGTAATTCTGTTTGTTTTGTTACTTGTAGCGAAGTTATGGGAAGAATTTCATACTAAAATAATTTCTTGCTAAAAATGGTCCTGTTTGGTCTTTGTAGGAGAACTTTGCTGTTTTTTCTTCTTGGGTTTTCCCTGTTAGTTTGTGGTTTTTGATTCAAATTGCAACTTCCATTTTCTTGAGGAAGGTGAAGCAATGTTTTTTAAGACACAAATAATAGTTCTGATCACCAAGATTAATATGTAATGAGTAATAACAACAGGTTGTGGACGCTAGTCAAGATTTTGTACCCCTTATTTTACTTACGGCAGATCGACCTCCAGAGCTACAGGAATGTGGAGCAAATCAATCAATTGATCAGGTTTGTCGCAATAAATATGCCTGAATATCTTTTGACTTTTTGATATAAGATTTAATGTTGAAAACATTATTTTAATTGCAAAGAAGTTGTATTTAGCTATTTACTCTAATATCTGATTCCAAAATTTTCTATCAATAGGCACTCCTTTGTTGGACATACTCCTAAGCATGCATTACAGACTTGGATTGAGATAAGATATGACTTACCGTCTAACCCAATCCATGTGAGTTCTTGATATTACTTTTGAATTATGGATAAGGATATGTGTGCTCTTGCAAGCCTTGACTGTTGTAATGGGTGTGGTGTGTATGTGATGCTTTTTTTGATTTTATCTAGTTTTCAAATTACTTTAACCGACTATAAAGTGTGTTGATTTTATTTTCTTCATTAATTTGGCAAGTCTTTAGATATTAGATGATGATGTTTTTCAACGAAAGGTTGTTCTGGCATGTGGATTAGTTGCTTTAAATGAAGGAATCTTCATCTCTCTGTTTTGCATGGTTAGTTAATATCACAACCTTGAATTTATGTACCAGGTAAACCATTTTGGTTCTTTTGTAAGATTTTTCTTCAATCTTCCTGCACCAACAGATCAGATTTCTGCAAAGATGGTACTCACTACCCTTGATTCTTCTGTAAACTGGGCAACTTCTTCCCCATCTGGTCCTGTCCACATTAACTGCCCTTTCAGAGAACCACTGGCAAATAGTCCCAGGGTGTGGATGCCAAGCTGTTTAAAGGGGTTAGACTTCTGGATGACTAGTGCAGAACCATTTACTAAGTATATTCACATGCATCATCTCCCTTCTAGTGATGTTACTGGCCAAATGGTTGAGGTCTTACGTCTGATTTCAAGGGCTAAGAATGGCCTTATACTTATTGGTGCAATCCGTAATGAGGATGAGATTTGGGCTGCTCTTCTTTTGGCTAAACACCTCATGTGGCCTGTTGTAGCTGACATCTTATCAGGATTACAGTTGAGAAAGGTTTTAACTTCATTTCCTGATATTGAAAGAAACTATGTATTTGTTGATCACCTTGATCATTCTCTACTCTCAGATGCTGTCAAGCGCTGGTTGGGCATTGATATAATTATTCAGGTGTCCTTTATTTATAGCTCTAATCCTTTTTCTTCTCTGTATGCTTATTTATGAAATTTTCATTTCTTGAATTTTTTTATGCCTATAATCATTTCTTTATGTTGTAGTTAGTTATTTTTCATTCTTTATGGCTAACCTTCTCTGTTTGAAGCGGATGGGGAGTAGGATAACTAGCAAGCGAATTTGTTAGATGCTTGAGGAATCTGCTCCTTTTTCATTTGTTATGGTTGAGAAGCATCCACATCGTCATGATCCTTCACATATTGTAACACATAGTGTACAAAGTACCATTGCTGATTTTGTGGGTAGTTTACTTAAGGCTAGAGTTCCGTGTTTGAGCAGCAAATGGAGCACTTCTTTACAAACATTGAGTAAGATGGTAATTCATTGATGAAATGGGAATTTCCTCTCATTCATGAGCATGTTGGTAATTTTTCCTTTTTCATTGTGTTGAGAAACATGATTAAGATTTAGAGGGAGAAAGAGTAGAGAGAATCTAGATAATTAAGGGCAGAAGTATAATATTATTAAATGAATGAGAAGACAAAATTGTTATAAAAGACTCAACCCTAATATTCTATTTATAAAGAGCTACTAAGAAACATAAAAGACTCAAATAGCCTGAGACTTTGGATGCAAGACAAAGCAAGCTCATACTCTTGAATCAATAATAATCAATTTAAGATATTTCTTAATTTCCTAATATAACATACTTGGAATTGTTGGGAATGAATGGCTTGAGAAAATCATCTCAGCCTTAGTTCTTTATATAGTAAAATTAGAATCAATACATTTTAATGCTAGCAAATAAAATCTCTAGAATTATGCCTAAATATTTTTTCATTTATTCCAAGGTTGTCAGAATCACGATCTCACCTAGGATCGTAAAGGGGGGCTAGGATTGTAAATCGTAGGATCGTAACGGGATCGTAAGATCCTACCTCAAGGCCCTCTTGTGTATTTTATGTACCCCTAGTGAATTTTTTATGAGAAGAAATACACTTTCATAATTTTTAAATATGCATATATAATTAAAACATACTCATTGTCATAGATTACAAACAAAAAACAGTAACACATCAAGTAATTAAGCATCCAACATGACAAAAACAAACAAGAACAATATTAAAGAGTCATGATTTGACAACAATCTAATAAAATTCATGATCTTCAACATGTGGAGTAGCCTCTTCTTCATCTCCATTCTCATCTTCATCTTCATCCTCATCTTCATCCAATGGTACTTCCTCCAAATGCATGCCTCCATCATCTTCATCATCACCCTCACCTCCTTCATCAACACCTTCATCTTCATTTTCAAGCACAAAATCACCTTCTCCATCATCACCTTCACCTTCATATATGTCCTCATTGCAACTTGTCCATTCACTAACTATCCATTCATCATCAGAGGGCACATCTTTAAAGCTATCCATCTCAATGGATTTTTTAATTTGTCTATCTTTTAACTTTAAGTTGTACATCACAAAGACTAAGTCATTCATCTTCTTTTGATGTAAACGATTTCGTCGTTTTGTATGAACCTATTTTTTTTTAAAATGCATCATTAGTAATGAAAACAAAGACAAAAAACAATAAGGAACATTTGAATGAATGATTGCAGCTTTATAAAAATAATCTTACCATCTCAAAAGCACTCCAATTACGTTCACATCCAAAAGAGTTACAAGTCAAGCTTAATATTCGAATAGCAAATCTTTGTAGTTCAGGAAATTCAACTCCATAAGAGTCCCACCATATAGCTGAAGTTTTAATGTCCTTTGTCATCAAAGCAACTTCAGAACCAAACAACCCCTTTCTAACCTTAAATTCATCAAGTTGGACATGAATCTTAGCCCTTTCATGTTTATCAAGTATCATTCTTTCTAAACATTCAAATAGTCCTTTTGTAACTTCAAAATCAGCTTTAAAATTAAGATTATAATGAAATTGGAGATTCAAGCTGCATGCAAAGGCCTACGTAGTTGAGACTCCCATCTTGAATCAATAATTTCCCAAATAGGCTTATAACTACAAACAAGTTGAATAACAATAAATGAGATTGTAGTCCATAGTTCTCTATAAATTATAACATTAAATTAATAAATGATAAATTTTAAGTTACTAACCTTTTCTTGACATTTTGAAAATTACTTTGGATCTTTTCTTTTGCACGATCCATTTCTTCATAAATGAAACCCATGGCTGGTTTTTCTTCTGAATCAACCAACCGAAGGACCTTGATAAGAAGGTATGCAGCTTTAAGACAATTAGTGACATTCTTCCAAAATTTGCTATCCATAACCAAGGATTGGACAATCCTTCCATCATTTGTACTAGCAAATTTGCTAGATTTCCATGTTCTTGAATTAAACATGTTCATCAATGCACCCTTGTTGTTGTTAAGGCACCCTAAAGTTAAATAGGATGTAGCAAAGCGGGTGACAACTAGTCTAATTAAATCCTTGCCTTTTGTAAAGTGCCTCAACATTCCAATAACCATGGTCCTTCCATAAATATATGTTGTGATCTTTCTAGCTTTAGCAATTGTCAACCGATGAATTTTCAATTTTTTTCTCAAAATCCTCCAACATTAAGTCAATACAATGAGCAGCATATGGTGTCCAAAAAATAATCTTTCTTTTTTCCATTAGCATTTCTCCTGCTGCCTTGTAATTGGCAGCATTGTCAGTGATCACTTGTACAACATTTTCTTCATCCACTTGCTCAACAATGCTATCTAGCATCTCAAACACCTTATCAGTTGTCTTTGAAAACTCAAATGTATCAATTGAAGATGAAAAAATTGATCTTCTTGGGCTATTAACAAGAAAATTACATATAGACCGCCTCTTTTTATCCGTCCAACCATCTGACATAATAGAACAATCTACTTTTTTCCATTGCTCTCTATGTTCCTCAACCAACTTCTTGGTGCGGGCAACCTCTTGATTCAAATATTTTTCCCTAATTTCATGGTAGGAAGGAGGCTTCAATCCAATACCATATTTTCCAATCAATTGGCACATCTTCACAAATTCTGGATTTTTCACACAATTGAATGAAATGGCACTAGTATAAAAAAATTTAGATATTTGTTGACATACTTCTTCCCTTAAATCCTTTTTGAACATTTGATTGATTGTAGATTGGGTTCTTCCAGCACTAGGAATGTGTTTTTTCAACATTGATTCCATAAACCCCTTTTTAGGTTAAAGTTGAACACTTTCATTACTCCCCCCAACTGAAGCATTACTCACATCAACATCATCACTGTCATTAGCAAAGAATCCTTGCTTTTTCTAAGCTGAAATATCCATGGATTTAGAAACATATTCTATCATTTTATTTTTAACATCATCTGGCACATTTGGGCAGGAACCTGTGTCTATGTGACTGCCAGCTAGATGATGTTTTAATGTATAAACACCACCACTCATTGTTTTGTCACAATATTTATATCTGACCTTTCTTAGATTTCCATCAATTTCAAAACAATGTTCCTAGCCTACATCACTCCTATTTCCAGGAAAATTTTTTTGTTTCACATTTAGCCTTGAAGTGGAAGAAGCCATTTAATTGAATTAAACACTAAACTAAATCTGGTTAGCAGGTGAATAAGTTACCCGGTCAGCTGGTCTTCGGTTAGCCCACTTCACTTGTCGGTTAAAACAAAGCCTGAAGCCTCCACTTATAATCTCTCCTCTTTCTTAGTCTCTACATGCAATTTAGCTTTTGTCACTCTATTTTCCAGCTTCTCCCTCTGTTTGTTTCGGTCTCCTTCACTTCATTTTCTAGCTTACTCTGTTTTCCAACTTCTCCCTTTGTTTCGGTCTCTTTCACTCTGTTTTCGCAAGTCTTCGAACAGAACCCAGAATTCGCAACTCCAATCGCAGCTTCTGTCTCAGGTATCAACACTCCACGGCATCGGTTCCAACTTCCAAGCAGCAAGGACATAGTAGCTACAATCGATGGTGGAAGTTGCAATCAGATCAACATCAGCTCGTCACTCTCTCACTGCGAAACCTAAGTTGCTACAATCGGGACTCACTTTTAGTGCAGATGGATGCAGCTGATGGAGGCTTTCGACAATAAGGTAAGGGACTTTTGGGCTTAATTGATTTTTGGGAGTTAAAAAAAAAATTAGTTCAGCCCATGAAAGCCTGGTCCATCATCTCCATCTTTAGAGGATCGGTTGACTCGGTAGGATCGCATGATCCTAGCGATCCCAGTGATTCTCCTCTTCTGGCTCGGCGATACAAGCTTCTTCCGTGACAGCCACCAAGTCATCACGGAAAGGGGAGCTTGAATTATAGAATTGTTAGATCCCACAAGTTGGATCGCGATTCTGACAACCTTGATTTATTCTGATTACTAACTAATTACAGCATAGTCAACTAATACAAATCAATCACATTTATTACTATTTTACACTTCCCCTCAGGCTGGAGCACATATATCATATGCACTAAGCTTGTCACATATGTAGCTTATTCTTGGGCCTTGTAGGGACTTTGTGAGTATATCGGCCAATTGGTCATTGGAGTTCACAAAAATTGTGATAATTTCCTTTGCAACAACTTTTTCTTTTACGAAGTGGTAGTCAATTTCAATATGTTTGGTTCTTTCATGAAAGACAGGATTAGATGCAATATGTAGCGTTACTTGATTGTCACATACAAGCTCCATAGGACCAGGCGTATAAAGTTTTAACTCTTGTAACAATTGTTTTAACTATATGAGTTCACAAGTAGCTAATGTCATAACTTGATACTCTACTTCTGCACTTGATCTTGCTATTACACTTTGTTTTTTGCTTTTTGCTTTTCCAAGAAATCAAATTTCTGCCAAAAAGAACACAATAGCCTGAAGTAAAGTGACGATCATCTGGAAAACCTACTTAATCAGCATTTGAGTAATCAACAATTCGAGTGTGCCCTTTATTCTTCTACAACAAACCTTTTCCTGGATTTCCTTTTATATAGCGAAGAATTCGAATAATTGCATCCCAATGAATATCACATGATGAGTTGAGGAATTGACTCACCACACTCACTGCAAATGAAATATTTGGTCGTGATTGTGAGGTAATTCAATTTTCTAACAAGCCTACGATATCTCCCTGGATCTGAGTTTAGTATTTGGATCCATAGGAGTATCTACAGGTTTAGAGTTTATTAGTCCTATTTCATCTAAAACATCAAGAGCATATTTGTGTTGAGAGATAGAAATTCCACAACGGGATTGAGTCACTTCAATACCAAGAAAATATCGAAATTTTCCCAAGTCTTTTGTTTAAAAATTATGGAAAATATGTTGCTTGAGTCGATCAATACCAACCTGATCACTTCCTGTAATAACTATACCATCAACATAAACTATGAGATATATTAATTGAGAGGTAGATGAATGATGATAAAAGACAGAATGGTCCGCTTCACTTTGACACATGCCAAAATCTTGAATAACTTTACTAAACCTCCCAAACCAAGCTCGAGGGGACTGTTTAAGACCATATAGAGATTTCTTCAAACAACAAACAAGACTAGGCTCCCTCTGAGCAATAAATCCCGAAGGTTGCTCCATATAAACTTTTTCTTCGAGGTCCTTATGTAAAAATGTATTTTTGATATCCAGTTGATGTAGAGACCAATAATTAATGACTGCAAGAGATAAAAACAAACGAACTGATGCAATTTTGGCAACAGGAGAAAAGGTATCACCATAGTCTAAGCAAAAAATTTGAGTATATCCTTTTGCAACCAATCTAGCTTTTAATCGGTCTATTTTTCCATTTGGACCAACCTTGCTATATACACCTAACGACATCCAACAGTAGATTTGTCAGATGGTAAAGGAACCAGATCTCATGTGCCATTAACTTCTAATGTTGCTATCTCATCAAGCATCGCTTGATGCCACCTTGGGTGAGAGAGAACTTCCTATATAGTTTTAGGAATAGAAACCAAGGACAAGGCAGAAATAAAGGCAGAATGGGGGTAGATAAACGATGATAACTCAAAAAATTATAAATAAGATAAGGGTTACGAGTGAAACGAGTACCTTTACAGAGGGCAATAGAAAGATCGTCAAGTGGATCTGAGGCAGGAGATTCCACGGTAGTGAGTCAATAGGTGGATTATCATCATCAATTACTTGAGGTGCATTTGAACGAGGATGTCATTGATAAGTGATAAGAGGCCGATTTTGTGGTAGATTTGAAGGAACTAAATTAAGGACTGGTAGTGGAAAAACCTCAGATATGGAAATAAATTCTCTGGAAGAAGAAAAGAAATAAGAAGTTTCAAAAAAGGTAACATCAGCAAATATGAAGTATTTTTTTAAACTTGGAGAATAACACTTGTATCTTTTTTGTAATCTTGAGTAGCCCACAAAAACACATTTTATAGAGCGAGCTGATAATTTATTTTTTCCTGGAGTAAGATCATGAACAAAACAAGTGGACCCAAAAATATGAGGAGAAAGCTTATAGAAAGATTCATTTGGGTACACTAAAAAATAAGGAATTATATTTTCTAGAACAGATGAAGGCATGCGATTAATTAAATAACAAGTTGTTAAGATAACATCACCCCAAAAATGAAACGGAACATTAGCATGTAATAATAGAGTCCGTGCAGTTTCAACTAAGTGACGATTTTTTCTTTCAGCAACTCCATTTTGTTATGGAGTGTGAGGCATGCTGATTGATGAATAATACCTTGTAATAACATGAAAGAAGCAAAAGATGCAGAAAAATATTCACGAGCATTATCACTACGAAGTATTTGTATAGATATTCCCAATTGAGTACGAATCTCAAAAACAAAGGATTTAGAAGTTGAAAATAATTTAGAACGATCCTTCATCAAATATAACCTAGTACATTGAGAATAATCGTCAATAAAGGTTATAAAATACCGAAAACCTGAAGTAGTACTGACATGACTGGGACCCCATACATTAGAATGAATTAAAGAAAATAAAGACTTAGCTCGACTAGAAGTATTATTAGAGAAAGAATTACGAACATGTTTACCGAGTTAGCATGACTGACAATCTAAGGACTTCAATTTTGAAAGACTTGGAACCATTTTTTATAATTTTGAAAGCCTCGGATGACCCAGACGACAGTGGATTAATTCTGCAGACTCTGCAGCAATACAAGTAATTGATGATGTTAGTTGAATGCAGTAGAGTTCTCTTGACTCACATCCGATACCAATCGTCTTTTCTGTACCCCGATCCTATATCAAAAAGGAATCAGAAAAGAATGTTACAGAACAATTGAGAGTTTGGGTAAGTTGACTGATAGAAATCAAATTAAAAGGAGAATTGGGCATGTAAAAGACAGATTGTAAATTTAGTGAAAAGAGAGGTTTAGCTTGACCAATACTATGAGCGAATGTTTTAGAACCATTAGTCAATGTAATTGAAGGAAGGGATTTAGCAGTGCAATCAAGATGGGTAAAAAGAAATTGATTACCAGATATGTGATCAGAAACCCTTGAATCAAGAATCCAACGATCATGAGATGTAAAATGAGATATGCAAGCAATAGAATTATCCGTGTCTACAAGGGATGCAGAATGTGTCTGTTCTTGTTTGGACGCCTTATATTGAAGAAATTGTTCTTTCAAGAATTCTTGATACTTTGGATTAGAAAAGAGAGAAGATTGATCAGTTAATTCAGAACCAGATTGAACTACATTGGTAGAGCTAGATTGAACAATATTGACAAATCGAGGAGGCCAGCCATATAAAATAAAGCATCTATCTCGGGTATGTCCTGACTTATGACAATAAGTGTATTGAGGTCGATTGCCCTGACCACCACTATTACATCTTCCTCGATTATTGCATCCACCACCTTGTCCCTTTCCATGATCACTAACATGTGTCACCAAGGTAGAGTTTTCAATAGTATTAAGAGTGGTCGAAGTGGGTAATCGTAACAGACGGTTGATTAACACTTCTGTTGTAGGAACTTCTGCATTGCCCAATGTCTGTTGACAGAAGGTGTCAAGGTCGGAGTTTAAATCAACAAGAATAAAAATCATAAGAAACTTATCTTCTTGTTTCTCCTGCTCTTTAATGTCAGCAGTGATAGACAAAAGTCTCTTGTATTGGGCCATTGTTGTTTTGGCAATTGTAACATAAGAAAATAGATCTGATTCTTGTTTTAAATCCTTCAATTTAGTCACAACTTCATACAATTGTTGAATATCATTGGAGTAGTGATTCTTGGCTTGCTCCCAAAAGTTGTAGCAAGTGTCATATGGTTGAAAAATAGATAACAAACTAGGATCAACAGATTGCCACAGTATTGCACATAATTGTGCATCGATCATGCTCCATTCACGTTGTTTATTAGCAGGCACATCTTCAATTTTTGTTGTCAAGTATTCAGAATAACCTTGCCCTTTAAACCATAATGAAACTGAAGCACTCCATGAGGAATAGTTGGAGCCATTCAATTTTGCAAAAGTAATTGTTGGAGTGCTAGAAAATGCAGAGAAAAAGATACTGCCAAAATTATTGACTTTAGAAGTAGACATGATGGAAGGCAAAAGAGAAAAGAAAGCCACTGATTAAGAAGGGTAGAAAGAGAGGTAGAAAAAGGGTACTGTCTGGTTCTGTTTCCATTTTAGTTCTATTCCTTTTTTTTTTTTTTTGGGGCTGGTAATTGACAAAGAAAGGGGAATATGGTGATTGGGTTGGTAAAACAAGAACACAGATGGAGTCAGGAAGAGGCCGCGATCAACTTGTGGGGGTGCATGTAGCGGACGCGTGTCTGGGATGGGAGCGCATGGGCGCCATGCACTTCTGGAGGTGGTACGTTAATGACATGCACTGGTGACAGTGGCTGGAAATTCGCTGACGACACTAGTTCTGATGGTGGTTTTTAAAAAATTGTAATGCTGCTCCGTGAATCAAGGCAACTAGACTGGGCGCGAGGGTGACTTACTTCGGATAAGAAAAAAAGTTTTTGTGATTAGTGGCTCAGTGTAGAAGAAGGAATGAGTGTGAAGCTCAGTATGAAAAACAGAATGCAGAAGCAAAGTCCCTCAATGCGAGGGCTCTGATACCAACTGAAATTGTTGGTAATAAATGGCTTGAGAAAATCATTTCAGCCTTAGTTCTTTATATAGTAAAATTACAATCAATACATTTTAATATTAGCAAATAAAATCCCTAGAATTATGTCTAAATATTTTCTCATTTATTCTGATTACTAACTAATTACAGCATAATCAACTAATACAAATCAATCACGTTTATTACTATTTAACAAACATAATCAATCCAAGATAATTTTCTAATATACTCTAACACTCCCTCTGAGCTGAAGCTTGTTGTTGCATAAATTTTAACTCCCAAAAATAAAATGCAATAAAACATAACTACAGAAAACTTGATAAACTTCACAAATAGCTTGTAAATACTCCCTTTGAATGCCAACATTCACAAATCGCAAATCTTTGGTAAAATTACCAATAGCTTTTGGAAGTCTACTAGTATCCTTTAAGCCGCTCCCTCAACTTTCAAGCTAAAAATGCCAATACCTATGGTTCATATCATCTAGAAGTCTCCTTGACTTCTTTCCTAGCCAAATACAACAACACCTATGGTTGGATGTAGCTTCCAAAATTCTCTTCAAATTCCTAGCCAAATACACCAACACCTTGCATGAACCAATCCAATGCTAGGTTGGCAAAAACAATGGTCTAAACCATTCTAAACTAAGGATAGCCTTGCCAAATCAGACTTGTGTAAACACAAGTCCCCAAACAAGTCTCAACTCACATGAAAACACCCAAAACTAATGGTTCCAACCGCCAAAGCTAAACATACATAGCACTAAACACAATTTTGCTAAACAACTCCCCAAATCACAACTTCACCAGCCCAACAAGAACTCCAATGGATTGCAAAGAACTCCAATGCCAAGCAGCTATGGCATACACAGACCAAAACAGTCAAACACCATGAAAACACCAAAATCAGCTATTAAAACATATCTTCAAAAATCACAGCAAATTGCTATGAAAATAGCTTCAAATTCTGCCAAAAACAAAACATCTTACCCAAAAAGAGACCCACCTTATTGTGCAGAAAACCTTTGAAAATAGCTTCAAACAAAGATTAAAATTATCTAAAACTAGTCCAGACAGCAAGATAGAACCATAAGCAGCAACTAATCAGCCAAAAACAGCCAAGCTGGAACATATTCATCACTAAGGAACAAAATGACAATGTTCACAGACCTGGGCAGCAATAGTGGCTCAATTTTGCCATGTATATGCAGGGATAGAATTGTTTTCTTTTATCAAATACTAATATTTCTTCTCTAAGCATTTTTTCCCTTTTCTTTGTTGCATAGGTCGAATGGGAGATACAGTTTCAAATAAGCATTGAGAGCTCTCTGACTGAACCTCACATTGCACATGTACTGTCAAAAGCTTTTTCGTCTGAATCTGCTCTCTTTCTTGGAAGGCTGCAACAAAAAGGTAACCTGTTTGTTTTTCATTTTATGAAAATTACTATTCATAAAAAGTTAGAATGAGGAAAATTTTATAATTTGGCTTGCTAGGGATATTGAGCTGTTGTTGGGCCTTCTGCAAACAACTCAACTTTTGGGATGATTTGATTCTGAAAATCTGTCAAATTTCAGGAATCATGTTAGAATAGAATATATATACTTTCCAACTTCAATGCCTAATTTTTCTCTGAAATATAATCAAATCACCTCTTAAGAAAACAAAAAGAATTATATTAGATTAACTTTTTTTGTACACATCCAAGGTCCTAACTGTTAAAGAGTTCCAATAACAAACTTGTTATCAATTAGGCTGCTCTCTAGAAGTAGTGTAGCTTTTTGCTCTCAATGTGTTTTAGTGCTTTTACCCATGTTTGCTGATATTGTTCTTTGACACTGTTCCTAAAACAGCTGGACACCATGGTAAACATTTTCTTGTATACATCATTGCTAACCAAAGGAGAAATAGAAACAATGTCCAGCATCTGCTGTATCATATTTTTTTTCATTCTTCAGAACATCTGAAAGCATGCTTTTGCCCGGCATCCTGTGAATTTGAGATTTATATATTTTCTTTCCTCTTAATTCTTCTGCTTGTTGTAAAACTGTAGCTTAATTGTACAATGCATTACCAGACGAGGTTCCTATGTATCATGTTTGATGAAAACTGGCAAACACATCCAGAGCTATACTTTTGAGAGAGCTGAATTTCTTCTAACTTGATCTTTCTCTTGTATCTCTGAAAATCAAGCAGGACCTATTTATGATGATTTTCCTTTCATATTGATTGATATATTTTTTTCCTCTTACATTGTTTTCCTTTCATCTAAATGTTATTCAGGTACTTTGTGTTTTTGGAGATGTTTCTTTATTGCATGACACAAATGGCTTGGCAATTTTAAACCAAAGGTACGAAGTCTTGTACTGAAATTCCACTACAATGTTGTATACATGCATTTCAACCATCCCCAATAAAAAAGGAAGGGAAAATAAATATTCTTCATTTAACTTTGAATTTGGTGATATTTGCATCTTGGTTTTAGAAGTCACCTCGAAGAGAGAATATATGGTTGAACCCACTACAAGATTGCCCATAATATATTCATATAATCGTTGTTTATCAAAGCTTTACTTTATTGCCAACAGCTGTAGTTTCCATGTTTCATAACTAGTATTTTAAAAAATGTTCTACTTTCAGGAAATTTCAGAAACCAATGACGATGATAGTGTTAAACAATCATGGAGATGCAATCTTCAGCCTTCTTCCTCTGGCAGATAAAACTGAGCCCAACATACTTAATCAGTATCTCTACACTTCTCATAACATTTCGATCTGTGGGCTATGCATGGCGCATGGGTAAGGAATTAAGGCTCTATATCTATGGCAAGTATAAGGGACAAATGCTTCTCTATCTTTAATCCTCCCATTTATTGTGGCTTTTACATGCCTTTAGCCATGCAATTGAGTTCCATGGATGGATATCCATTACTGCATATCTGGATATCTTGTGTCTGTTTAGCAGGGATTCCCTGTTCATGGGCCGATTAGGCCAAGCTTGGGCCAAGGCCCATGGCATATAATGGGCTTTGAGCCCAAGCCCTGGCCTATATAATATTAAGCCCATTTATGAATTAGGGTTCAAGCCCATAGGCATGGGCAAAACACAGGCTTAAGGCTGTGAGCCCAACAAGTTGATTTTGATTTTTTAAAGAAGATGCTATGTCTATAAATTATAGCAAACTACATCTGTGAAAAGTATCAACAAGTGTTTATTTTCATTTACTCATGGACGGAATCAAGTAAATGTTTCATCAAATCTAGAAGTACCTCTTCAACATTATATAAACCCTAGCAAACTGTCTACAAAAGCATAGCAAGTTAGTTCTTTCAGGCTTAAAAGAAATATTAAGAAAATCTATACGCTAGCAATCATGGCCATTTCCATGAACAAACTTTGAGACATAGTCCCTCTGCGTGCAACTCTTGGCCCAAGCCCCAAAACCAGACTTGTCTTCTCTTAACTCTCCTATCAGTTTGACACTAAGCTCTTCTGCTTCTGCTCTTAACATGACATTGACATGCAATCCTAGTACAGTTTCAACACCTAATCAAGTTGCGTGCACTTAAGTGTTATCCACTAACAATTTTGCATTCAATAATCTCATATCTTACTAGCAGGGCCCATTAAGCTTAAGAAATTTGCCTAAAGGCAGCATCAAAAATAAATCTTCAGTCCATCAAAAATAAAGCTTTGTACACTAACATTGGGGATATATTTAGTTTAACAACCAGCAGCCTTGTATTGCTGGGTTGCATATGGAAATTTTTACTGGATAATTTGGTAAGCAGTGCCTATCAAGGTTGGAAACAACTGTTTATTTGAGGTTTTGGGAGGAAAAGGGAAAAAAATAAAAAAAGGAGGGTATGATCTCAGATGCGAGCAATATTTCCCACAGGATTTTCTATCATAAGAAAATATATTTCCTACATGATTAGTGACTGAGAATTTGCGGAGCACAAGAGTGATGTGTTAGGAAATGGCCCTATTGGGGGCTCGGTATCTTCTGTTGGGCACTGATCATTTAGTGGTTTGCATATTGCTAATCTTCTTTGTAGCATGACAGACAAATCCTGGAATATAAGTTTGTATGCTATAGCACAGTATTCAACAAAATGGCTTCTCCATGCCTGGAAATATCTCTGTCAGTTGACTGTAGCTCAATTGGGCATATTCAGGAGTCAAAAATCTATTCTTTAAATTAAGATGAGAAAAAAAGAACCTAGTTAATATTGTTATGCTACTGTAGTAGGTTTCAAACAAAATTACTGTGGTATATATAATACTGGGAAGTTAATAGGCATAAAATAAGCTTTTAAAAATGTAGTTATACTGGAGTGTTTGATATCCATAGTTAATGCACAACCACTCATACATTATTATGATGAGGAATCAATATGTTTGCAGCATAAAACATTTGCATGTGAAGACAAAGATGGAACTTGAAAATGCTTTACTTGCATCACAACACAGAGATAGATTCTATAATTGAAATTGAGAGTTCCATTGATGCCAATGCAAAATTTCACAGGTTCTTATGCCCAGTGCTTGTTATTTGTATTTTGTTGTTATTTAACGATTATTATCACCTGTCTGCTAACCCATTTTGCCCCTTAACACAGTATTCTGAAAAACTTTGCTCTTCAGACAGCTGAACACACCGTGAGATTCATCTCCTTGGCTTTTGGTCAAAGCTCTATTAATGATGGGTTCTTTCTTCATAAAGTACTTAAAATAGAGTATTCACGATATTGGTGAGTTTTCTGTTGTGCAAAACTGCAAAACTTTTGGAATGTGACATTAATCTTTCTTTCTTTGGTATATGGCAGAATCACACCATGTGCTCCGCCAACATCAGCTTCTGGTGGTCAAAATCAGAAGGAATGCTATAGAGAAGGCTTTATTTTATCTTTATTTCTTGAAGATGGGAGTGTGGGTTATGGTGAGATTGGTTTCAATTTGATATTTTATCCCATTTGATATTTTATCTCGTTTTATATCTTTATTTTCTGAAATATATATAAATACAATACTACAGTTGACAAACCATTCTAGTCCTATCAGAGTAGGTAGAGGAGCACTCAGCACAATCACAGCAAAAAGGAATATAACTTTGAAATTGTTGCCAATCTTAACTTAAGAATGAAGATTGAAGGTAGCATAGTTGTAGCGTCACATTGCACAGCTATCCTGTGCTAATGTCACTAATGATAAAAAGGGCACATAATTTGTATGAAGCTTATCAACAATCCTTGCATGATCAAGGGCCAACGGCTACTTTTGTTGTCAATTTTTTATTTTTTTATTTTATTTTTATGTTTGTCTAATTTTGGAATCATTCAGGTTGCACCTCTTGAGATACATAGGGAAAACCTGGTGGATGCAGAAGATCAACTCAGGTTGTTTGCACGTCTTGAAAGGGGCTAAAATTAGTTGCTTCCTACTACCTCTTTTGAAGGGATCAATTACAGACTGGATTTGGAATGAACTGGGTATCATAGTAAGTTGCGCAACATATATCCTATGTGTTAGTTACTGATCATGAAATTGAAATTAAAAATGGTTTATTATATTCTCTTATGATTTTACATATTTAGCTAGTTTGTTTGTTATGTTATAAAGTTATTTTTACTGCGATGCAGCCATCTTCTATCTTTCCAAGTGTCAGATGTGGTTTGGAAATGGCTATCCTTAGTGTCATATCCAATGCAACAGGCTCGGACTTATTTAACATACTCTATTCCAAGATAAATGAGGAAGGCAAATACAAAAGTTCTTCAGAAATTAAGATTTGTGCACTGATAGATTCAAATGGATCTCCAGCTGAAGTAGCTAAAGTTGCCACTGATCTAGTTGACGAAGGATTTGCAGCACTTAAGCTTAAGGTAAGTTTGTTTCATGATTTGGTCAACTTTCTGCTACATGTTATAAAGGCTGCAAATTTTGGAGAAATTGGGAGGCCAATAGGTTATGATGCTATCACAGGTAGCATGTGGGGGGGATTCAATGCACTCTGCTGCATTAATAAAGGAAGTATGAAAGAAAGTTGGATGTCAGGTTGAAATCCGTGCAGATACTAATAGAAAATGGACTTTTGAAGAAGCTATGGAATTCAGCTCTTTTGTTAGGGATTGTGACCTAATTTACATTGAGGTAGGCAAGGGAAGTGTTACTTAGATAACTATTACTATTTACTATTCATCAGTATCGATTTGATAATTAAAATTTCCTCTTTTCAGGAGCCTGTTCAGAATGAAAATGATATTCTCAAGTTCTGCGAAGAAAGTGGCTTACCAGTTGCACTAGATGAAACCATTGATAATATTCAAGAAAATCCTCTAGAAAGGCTAGCAAAGTTTAATCACCCAGGAATAGTTGCTGTTGTAAGTAGATGTTCAATTTGTAGATATTCAATGAGAAAAAGAAATTGCAATAGTTTGAGGTACTGTTGTCATGTAGGTATGTTATGTATATCTTACCTAATCACAGTGGGGGAATTACAGTATCGGTATGAATTATCATTATCCTCAAGAGAAAATGGCTGTGTTCAGGTAGACTGTCGATTTATAGGATGAATGACCAAAAAGTCCTACAAAAGTAGTCAATATTCTGTAACATTCTATTCATTCTAAAGAAATAGCACTGACTGAAACAGCACAAATATTCCTAAAATATCATTTGAACTATTCCTTGGGAAAAAGGTAGAATTAGTTGTTAGCTAGTTCATCTAGGACCAATCCTGTTCCTCCTCATATTTGTGAAGACATTTCATAAGGCCTTGTTCCATGGTTGATACACAAGCTGGAAACTTTTTCTTGTATGAAAAGGAACCATTTATTATAATAATATTTACAAATTAGAAGTATCACAAAATTCAAAATGATCAAAATTTTACTGTAGCATCATCTATATAAAATGCTAAATCAATGTGTTTACACTGCTTTCTTCTTGTATCGACTTCTCAGGTCATCAAGCCAAGTGTTGTTGGTGGATTTGAGAATGCTGCATTAATTGCACAATGGGCCCAGCAACTGGGGAAGATGGCAGTAGTCAGTGCTGCATTTGAAAGCAGTCTAAGTTTGTCTGCGTATACTCAATTTTCTTGTTACCTTGAAATGCAGAAGGCAGGTGTATTAAATGCCTTAAACAAGGCGACCCCATCTGTCATCCATGGCCTAGGAACCTACCAGTAGCTTAAGGAAGATGTTACAACTAATCCTCTATCAATTTGTTGTAATCGACATAATGGTTTTATGGAAGCATCTTTGGTAGATGCTAGCCAAGTGCTGCATGATTTTCAAGTCAACCAAAATGTCATCTGTAATGTTGTTACTGAGGAGGAAATACAGAGATACCAACTGGCAGTAGAGCTTAACAATTTCTCCTATATTTTTGAAGTTCAAGAGGTTGGACAAAAGAATGATGTAAGTATAGCAGTTTCCATGCATCTTGCTCATTTGCTTTGTTTCTTTTGAGTTCTCAAAACTCAACAACTCCCCCTTTATTTTTGCACTGTATCTTTGTTTATTCTCCTTAAAATAATCAACACAAAGCTAGTTGTATTATATCCTTAGTCCGCTACAAAAAGTAGTTTGTATTCAGTTCTTTAAGTTTATAATTTTAGAAGCCGAATTGAATGTAAATAACAAATAGTTAATAGGAAAAGTGCACTCTAACTCTTTAATTGCTGCATTTTTCTGTTTGAGCATATATACAAGTAAATGATATCAACCAAAATATCACTGTATGGTATGGGGACTCCTAATATTTTTCAAGAGCATAACATCATAACCTCAAGAATACCATATATCAAATAGGTCATGGTGATTAACAGATGGTCCTTGATTATCAATTATCTCAAAATCAAGTATCGTTGATTTGCCTGGCCTCAATGATCGGGCTTGCTCTAGAAAATATGCAGAAATTGATGTATACCAAAGTTTTTTTTTTTTTTTTGGTCTTGTTTTCTAGTATTAGCATACTTTATAGTATTAATGTACTAAGTAGATAGAAGATCTGTGGTAAAAAATACTAGTATTAGTGTTCTAGGTAGGATTAATAATCTCTGAATTTAGCCAGACTTGAAGAATGAGAATGACTATTTTCATTTACTCTTTTCCAATTTTATTTTGTTTTTCTATAGATATATAATTTTTTCTATTTTATATAGCTATAGATTTATAATCGATTTGGGAGCTGCCAACAATATCGTGGCAATTAAGTTAGGTGGTAAATATAATCATTTCTCTAAGCCTGTTTTGAGGGACAAGCGTAACAGCATGCGTACACCCACCCACATATATAAAGAAATTATTGTTAGAATGGGGAGGGAGAGTACATGAGCGGAGGATAAGCAATCCTCTATAGAAAAAGAAAAATAGCTAAAATGGCTAAGAATAATAACAAATTAAAAAAAAAAAATCAATAGAAGTTGTAGAACAGACACCACTTCCTTTGCAATTCAGTGAAAAGATATCCTTGGAAAGAATATGAGCTTTAATCCAAAACAAAGTAACAAACATAATCTTGTTCTATACCAAGAACATCAGCTGATATTTGCTGTTTAAAAATTCTAGCATTCTGTTCCAACCATATACATTGTAAAACAAATCTTGCAATTTCCCTAAGTGCTGTTTAATGTAGTTGGACAAACCCACAAAGCACAAAACGAAGATAAGAGCTTATTCCATGACTTGCAAGCCATCTCATCATGCAAAAACAAATGACTATCTTCAATTTTTGAGAACAACACAGCAAACACATATCTGGAGACAAAACTTTACGTGGCATGCACAGGGACTAGTGTATCAGGGTACAGAATGGAAAAAAAATGGCATTTTGTTAGTGAACGGATGCTAATGGTAAGTTCCTAGAACGAATGGACTAGTATGGCTAGATTTGTCATAGTCCTCCTTTATAGTCCACATTTTTCCCATAATGATTTTTTATTCAAGTTAGTGAAGTATATATTTTGAATTTAAAAGTAGTTAAGCTAAAGAATAATTAATGCCTGAGACAATTTGTTTTCAAGTGAAATATGATTCCTTAATAGGGTATTGATTCAATCTAATTGAGCCAATGCAGGATAATGTACTAGTTTTTCTTCATGGTTTTCTTGGTGCTGGTGAAGACCGGGTTACCATCATGAAGGCCATTTCAGGGTCGGCAAGATGCATTGCAGTTGACTTTCCTGGTCATGGGAAGTCGAAAATACATGGTGCAAATGATGCCAGTGAGAAGCCACGGTTTTCATTTGAGATAGCTGCTGATTTGTTAAATAAACTAATTCATCATCTAACTCTTGCAAAAGTTACAATTGTTGGGTATTCGATGGGAGCAAGGATTGCATTATGCATGGCACTGAGATACAGCAATAAGGTATGCTGATCTCTGATGTGCGTTACTCAGCTCAATGTTTTCTGATGTGCGTTACTCCGTTCAATGTTTTCTGTATGATTATCAATTAACAAAAATATTTATGAAGATAAAAGGAGCCGTCTTAATATCTGGAAGCCCTGGGTTGAAAGATACATTTGCAAGAAAAATTCGTGCAGCTAAAGATGATTCTAGAGCACGCTTCATGCTTGCTCATGGATTACAACTTTTTATCAATTCCTGGTATGCAGGAGAGCTATGGAGAAGGTGACCTATTGTACTCTGACCTCTAGAACGTTCAACTTTTTTTATATCTTACTGAGAAGTTTAATTTTCTTCTCTTAATAGCTGTCTGAATTGTTATTTATTTAACAGCTTAAGGGGCGATCCCCATTTCAATCGAATCCTTGCAAGTCGCTTGCAGCAACATGATGATACACCGAGTCTAGCAAAGATGCTGTCTAGTTAAGCGTATGGGGGCAGCTGTAAGACTATCAAGCTTAGCTAATTGTTCATTTTCGTAGCTCTGGTTATTCATTTGTACTCTTTACAACATTCTGGTTTCCTTTTTGTCACTTCTGATAACTTGAATTGGTAAAGAAGTTCTTATAAGTCCATCTCATCACGATACCAAATCTGCTAGATTATTGGATACCATGCTATGTGGATATTATGCATTGCAAGTATAAACGAGTTCTACACTATCGTTGAATCATATGCTATAGCCTATAACACATTCAAAAAAGAAAAAAAGAATAGGTTGACATAACTTTGTTGATGGTAAAAGTTTTAGGATTTTGCTTCAATACATGTTGAAAAAAATAGTTGTACACACATATTTTGCAATTCTTTTAAAATTCACATTTTTTCACAACATTCTAAAAAACGAAGTTTCAATTTTTCAATAAAGAGAGATGAAAGTTTTCAGGAGAAAAAAAAATCATAATGCAACTTTGGTTAATGAAATTTTCCAACAAGTTACATGTCATATCTGAAAAAATTGCCAAAAAAAATAAATAAATAAAGCTTGCAAATTGGCCATGCATGAATGTAAAATTAAAGTCAAAATTTTAATCATGCCCACATTTTTAAATGATGGGACAGTTTCGTGATCACTGATAGAATGATATCTTAAGAGAGTTTTGCATGAATCATATGTCGAATTTCTTTATGAGCTCTGTTACCTGATTATTATTAATGTTATTATTATTATGTTGTTGCAGATCACTGTGGGAAGATTTGAAGGAGTGCAGAGTACCTCTTTTGATCATGTATGGAGAAAAGGATTCTAAATTTAAGAAAATTGCTGAAGCAATGATAAATGCTCTCCGCTCTTCCAACTTGGAATGTGGACATGAACAACAGAATGATATACATGAAGTAGTTGAGGTTCCTAACTGTGGACATGCTGCCTATTTGGAGAACCCTCTTCCTATCATTGCTGCTTTGAGAAAATTCATGACAAGATTGTAAGTCGTGTCTTGTCCAACATAAAGATTAAGTAGAGGATGTAATGTCTTTTTAATCGTTTGCAATGTCTTTTTACCAAGTAAAAGGAACATAATTCCTTAATGCAGTTATGTGACTTCCTGTTGTATTTGGAAAGCAAGCATGGTGATTTCATTCTTGTCTAGATGTCCCAGGCATCGACTATTCTGAAGTGTGCTGTACAATAGCAGGTCTCAATTTTGCACAATTTGGAAAAGTCATTGTTTTGAATATCTTCTATGACAATTTCAATTTATAAGAAATTAGTGGATGGATTTTTCAAATATCCTTATTTTCTTCTGTGATACTTCGAACGTGTATTTCAATTTGTTATACTCTTTCCCAAGAAATGAAAGGTTCAGTCCTCACCAACTACTTCGTGCAACCACTGTGATGTATATCATCATGAAAATTTTTACATTTTTTTTAAATCTTTCTAAAACTTACATTGAATAATAGGCCAATTCTACGGTACCCCAGGGGATTTCAAACCCGGGGTGACATGGTGCATTGTGAACCATTAGATGAGATTACCAAAATTCTTAGTAATCTCATCTAATGGCTTGCATTGTGCCATGTCACCCCGGGTTTAAAACCCCCCGGGGTACCGTAGCAAGCACCTGAATAATATTGTTGAAAGACCATTTTTAGAATACTAACATTATTAGTATCCTAACTTAAAACTATATTTAGCTCATGTAGCACACATCTATACTATTTCCTTCTCAAACTTTGTTGGTCCGGGTTAAAGATCTAACAGCCAGGGGGACACAGGCAAAGGCACCGCCTAATTTGACTAGAACCAGTTCTTGAAATGATTCATGGCCGCCAAAGTGTGGGTTCTAGTTGTACTGGGTAGAACTTCTGTTTTGTGGCAAAATTATGTGAAATCCTGTTAAAATTAAGGATACAAGATTTATGCGGTGAATTGACAAAATGTAATATTACAAACTCGATGAAGTAATAGAGTTACTCAACGTAAGTTTGATGACAATATACAACCTTGTAAAGTTATGTGTCAAACAATAATTATTAAGAGATAAATTACAGTTTCCCCCTTTTTGTTAATTTCTTTATCATCATTTTTAGTTCTACAAAAGGCAAGAACATTCGCATAATTCTCACATCCTATTTCACATCATCTCCCAATGAACTAAACTTCACTGTGAATTAAGATTTGTTGAGGGAAGAATATATATATATGGATAAATCTTACCAGTATATTATTATATTAGTGTATCATAGACTTCCTCTCCTCTCTCTCTCTCTCTCTCTCTCTATATATATATATATATATAAAAGGGCGTATCAAACAACAGTAATGGAGAGAGAGGGTATGTCATGACTCATATCTTATATTGATAGTCAGATCAAAGATCCCATGATCAAGCTCAGCTATACCTGTCCAGATTAAATACCATGTTCGTTACAAACTCGCAACTTACAAATAAGAGGAGCTGAGTATAATACAGCAAGCTCCATACACACTTCTCATCAGTGAACATAATAAAGATATTCCCTCACCAAATTGAAGGCAACCGGCACAATTAGCCATATGAGAATTCCAAGCCCCGTAGCGATGGAAACAAGAGACAGAAGCAGACAAGTCTTTGCCACCTTGGAATATCCATGGCGTAGGGTTAGGGAAGTGAATGATCCAAAGAAGGCAAAATTCAGACACAAAACGAACACGTGGAACAAAGATGGATTACGGTCGAAGATGATTGCCGGAATTGGGTTTCCTTCAACCTTTTTGTATGGGAACTGGATTAGTGAAAGAGCCGTTGCTATTGAAACCAAAAGTATTATAACCTCTATCTGGGTTTTCTTGGTGACGTCACAATCATCCATTGATGTCCCCAGTCAAAAGTAATATACATATAAAATTGCGGGTATGCAAACTTCGGCTCCTGCTCCCCGAGAATCTGGCTTGGTAGAATCCGTGCCGACGCTTTTGGCATGTCATTCAAAATAGATGCCGATTCTACTTTGTTGTGCTGGGTTTAAAGTTTAATACGCTGTAATGGTTTATAGGTATGTACATAAGTTGGTTTAGGGTTTAGGATTCCGTTTTGCACGGAAGGTTTGATTATTAATTTTTTTTTTGAATTTACTTTTATAATTTAAATATTTATTAATTTTTTTTATGATTCCATTAATGCTTAGATTAGACTTAGATCATGATAATAAAAAATGGATTAACTCGATTCGATTGAATTTGATTATATAAATTTATATTTAATAATATAATTATATATTAAAAAAATAGTTATATTTAATTATTTTTTAAAAAAATATTTAATTTCATATAATTAAATATTTTATTTATTTAGTATTTTATTATTTATATATATTTTTATATAAAATTATTTTTTATTTAAAATAAAAATAATTAAACTTTTGAGTTTAGCCGGGATGATTTTTTAAAAAATTAAATTGGATGAGATCGAGTTTAGGCCATTGCATTTTATATAGTTATCTATGAAAAGTTTGGTTCAAACTTCGATAATCCAACTCATGTGAATTTCTAATAGAATAAAATGAAATTGTCATTTTATAATTATATTATATTAAAAAATAGAATGAATATTTTATTTCATAATTATTTTTGGTACAACAAATATTTTAGGAATGAAGTAGGCAAAAATATCAATGACAATAATATTCTTAAAAATAAAATGAAAGTGTAAAATTGAAATCATATTTACATAGAAGGTGATACTTTTTTTTTATTTATTATAACATTTTTATAATTGAAAATAAAAAATCATAATTATCAATATTATAATTAACAAGTAATTTTTCATAACAAAGGCATAAAAATTTAATTTAACAATTTATTTATTAAAAGTTTTGTTTATTAAAAATACAAAAATATTTTATTTTAATTTTATTATTAAAAATATAATTATTAAAATATTTTAATAATAAAATATTAAAAAGAAATGTTATTTTATTATTTTTAATAAAGTATAATATTGAAATATATAAAAAATATAAAAAATAAGAATGGAAAAAATCCATTTCATAAATGATAGAATGACTATTTCTTCATTTTTATTAAGAAATGAAGATTCAATTATTTGATAAAATGATTATTCCTCAGGAAATGAGTATTCCCAATTTATGGTGCTTACTAAACAATTTTTTTTCTATTCATTTCCATTATATCAAATATGTTATTGATGTTCACTTTACATCATTTTCCTAAAATTTATTAACTTGAGTATTAGAGTGCATTTAGTGGTATTTTGACTATCTTGTGTGACTAGTTTTTTGTATAATATATCTAGTGGAGTCCCTGATCACCACAAAGTTTTTAGGTTCCAAAATGAATACTTGAGAGATACTTTGACACACTAATTCTATGGTGCATTATCGGATCCAGAGGTTTGAGTTCATTCATTTATATAATTTTTGTGCAAGATAAATAAAATTTAATGAGTTAAATTACTAGTGCACTATAAATTTAGTATATTTTAGTCATTGCCATACACAAGGAAATCTATATTATCTTTCTTCATCACTTATTAATTGCCAGCATGAATTAAATAACTAGGTTTTGGATTTTCTTTTTTTGTAATAATAAGGGCTCAACTCAAATCAAATTCCAAAATTAAGACTTAGGTCACTGGATTGTACTATCAAATTTAGAACTAATTTGGTATAGTGATAGAATTATAAGGATAAAAATAATTAATTATTAATAAATTTGAGTATATATTATGATTTTATATTTGATATAATTCTTGATGATAAATGGTTTATTGAAAGAAAATTAATTTTAAATGTATTTAGTGAAGATTTGTTTAGTTTATAATTTTTGTAGAATTAATTTTATTTTAATAGAAATGATTTCAATTTATATACAAATGAATTCTATTATTTAAAAATTTTATTAAAATAATAATTTCAATTCATTTGTAAATAAATTATTTTGTTTAAAATGTATTAAAAATGTATGAAATTCAATTAAAAGTAAATTTTGATGGTATTATAATAAATATAATATTAAAAAGGATGAAATCCTTTATTATAATATATTTTTCATGTCAAATGAAATGAATTCCATTAAAATTCTTTCTTACTAAATTGGGTGAATTTAATAATGCTATAAATGTAATTAAAATAAGAATGGTAAATGAAATAGTGAAATCTCATTTTACTTGAATCCAAACATTATTTTAAAAAGAAATAAATTTAAAAATGCAATGAAATTTTATTTTTAATTATGTCAAATAGATAAGGAAAGAAAAATTAGTATTAAATAAAGAATTAATTTTTACTTTCTTTTTTAATTATAATTTTTTATTAAAATTTTTTACATAAATTATTTTTTCAAAAATGATTATTATTAAAAATTAAATTATTCCTAAAAATTATAATTATTATATATTATAAGTAATAATAATTAATTATTTTCATCGTGCCCCAACTCTTTAATGGTTAGAATCTTTTTTGTCTAAGGATTAGCCCTCGTCTTTTTTTGCTTGTACAAGTTGATGTGATTTTGGATTCTTTTCGTCGCAATACATTGAATTAAAGAGTTCGTTTAGTTCATTTCAATAATATGAAAAGTTCTATTTTTTTAGTGAATTGTTTAATTAGTTATTATCTCACAAATTACAGGAAATAGAACGTCTCCCATAAAATATAAGAAGGTAGTTACCCATCTCTCTCTAGATAAGTTCTATTTTTCATATTATTTATAAATATAATGATAAAATTATTCTCATTAAATTTAATTAATGACAACTAAAATTTATTATTTTATACTATAATAATATTAAGAATATAATAATTATTTTATTAATATTTTTTAGGATATTCAAAATTAAACTAAACAAGACATATGAAATTATTTTTTAGGAAGTGTCACTTTCTATGTATCAACGAAATAACTTTGAGTACTTTTTAGGAAATTTATATATGAAGTTATTTCTTAAGAAATTCAATTTCCTATAAAAAAAGTTACTTCCTGTGTGAACTAAATAACTTTGAGTACTTTAATGGTCAGAATCTTTTTTGTTTGCAGATTAGCCCTTATCTTTTTTTGCCTGTACAAGTTGATGTGATTTTGGATTCTTTTCGTCGTAATACATTGAATTAAAGAGTTCGTTTAGTTCATTTCAATAATATGAAAAGTTCTATTTCTTCAGAAATAGAAAATTAGTGAGTTGTTTAATTAGTTATTATCTCACAAATTACAGGAAATAGAACTTCTCCCATAAAGTATAAGAAGTTAGTTACCTACCTCCCTCTAGATAAGTTCTATTTTTCATATAATTTATAAATATAATGATAAAATTATTCTCATTAAATTTAATTAATGACAACTAAAATTTATTATTTTATACTATAATAATATTGAGAATATAATAATCATTTTATTAATATTTTTTAGGATATTTAAAATTAAACTAAACAAGACATATGAAATTATTTTTTAGGAAGTGTCACTTTCTATGTATCAACGAAATAACTTTGAGTACTTTTTAGAAAATTTATATATGAAGTTATTTCTTAAGAAGTTCAATTTCCTATAAAAAAGTTACTTCCTGTGTGAACCAAATGACTCCAAAGTTTAGAAAATTGCATTTGTTCAATTTTCAACTTAATGCATTCAATGAAGAAAAGCACCTTAACTTGTGTCTTTAAAAGTGTCAAAGATGGCTTTTCAAAATTTCATTAGATAGATTTTTAGATACAATGTTTAGCCACCTTTGGTTAGTCCAAACTTAATCTAATCCAGTTTGGAATTTTTTTAATATTTTTATACGTATTTAAATTTAGACCTTTTTTTTTAAATTGACATCCAAAATTCTCCCGTTTGATTTAGTAATGTAAATTTTATACTTAAATTATTGGTGCACTATACATTTAGTGCATTTTTGTCATTCCCGTAAACAAGGAAATCTATATTATGCTTTTCACTGATTATTAGTTGCTAGCATGAATTAAATAATTAGGTTTTGAAATTTTTTTCTTTTTGTAATAACGAGGGCTCAACTCAAATTATATTCCAAAATTAAGACCGAATAAATAGAAATATTTATAACTCACTGCACTATGCCATCAAATTTAGAACTTGTTTGGTACGGTGATGGAATTATAACGATAAAAATAATTAATTATTAATAAATTTGAGTATATATTATAATTTCACATTTGATAGAATTCTTGATAATAAATAATTTTTTGAGGAAAATTGATTTTAAATGTCTTTAGTGAAGGTTTGTTTAGTTTGTAATTTTTGTAGCATGAAATTTAATTAAAAGTAAATTTTGTTGGTATCATGGTAAATATAATATTAAAAAAGTTAAAATTTTTATTATAATATATTTTTTTATATCAAATAAAATGAATTCTAATAATAGTTTTACTAAATTGAGTCAATTTTATAGCGATACAAATATAATTAAAATAAAAATTATAAATAAAATAGAAGTTACGTCTTGTGTGAATCAAACTACTTCAAAATTTAGAAAATTGTATTTGTTCAATGTTCAACTTAACGCATTCAACGAAGAAAAGTGCGTTAACTTGTGCCTTTGAAAGTGTCAAAGAAGACTATTCAAAATTTCACTAGATAGATTTCTAGATACGATGTGTAGCTACCTTTGGTCAGTCCAAACCTAATCTAGTTTAGTTTGAATTTTTTTAATATTTTTATACGTATTTAAATTTATTATTTTTTTAAATTGACATTCAAAATTTTCCGTTTGATTTAGTTATGTAAATTTTATACTTAAATTATTGGTACACTATAAATTTAGTACATTTTAGTCATTCCCATGTGCCAGCATGAATTAAATAATTAATTTTTGAAAATTTTTCTTTTTTGTAATAATAAGAGTTCAACTCAAATTAAGACCGAATAAATAGAAATATGTATAACTCAGTGCACTGTACCATCAAATTTAGAACTTGTTTGGTACAGTGATGGAATTATAATGATAAAAATTAATTAATTATTGATAAATTTGAGTATATATTATAATTTTACATTTGACAGAATTCTTGATAATAAATAATATTTGAGGAAAATTGATTTTAAATGTCTTTAGTGAAGTTTTGTTTAGTTTGTAATTTTTGTAGAATTAATTTTATTTTAATAAAAATAATTTCAATTTATTCACAAATAAATTTTATTATTTGAAAACTTAATTAAAAATAATGAATTCAATTTATTTGTAAATAAATTATTTTATTTAAAATATTTTAAAAAGTATGAAATTTAATTAAAAGTAGATTTTGATGGTATCATGGTAAATATAATATTAATAAAGCTAAATTTTTTATTATAACATTATTGAGAACCGAATTCAAGCCAAAAACGGGTTGGATTGAATTTGCGCACCCTGACCGGCTCTTATGTCAGCCTACAATTGGCCCTTTCTTGGCAATTAAGATGCAATAATGCGGATATTAATGGCCGCGGAGGTGATGAGAAAGGCCTGACATCATTCTTCTAGAAGTCAGTAGCCCTTTATCTGGATTTATAGAAAATATATATATTATATGAAAAGAGAGTAAATTGAAAATAAATTTTGTAATATTTAAAATTTATGGAAAACTTGAAGTGGAAAAAATTTTGAAAAAGTAGTTTGGAATCAATGAAAAATTTCTCATCATGAAAAATAAAATTGAGTATATATTATAATTAATTCTTGATAATAAATAATTTTTTGAGGAAAATTGATTTTAAATGTCTTTAGTGAAGGTTTGTTTAGTTTGTAATTTTTGTAGCATGAAATTTAATTAAAAGTAAATTTTGTTGGTATCATGGTAAATATAATATTAAAAAAGTTAAAATTTTTATTATAATATATTTTTTTATATCAAATAAAATGAATTCTAATAATAGTTTTATTAAATTGAGTGAATTTTATAGCGATACAAATATAATTAAAATAAAAATTATAAATAAAATAGAAGTTACGTCTTGTGTGAACCAAACTACAAAATTTAGAAAATTGTATTTGTTCAATATTCAACTTAACGCATTCAACGAAGAAAAGTATGTTAACTTGTGCCTTTGAAGGTTTCAAAGAAGACTATTCAAAATTTCACTAGATAGATTTCTAGATACTATGTCTAACTACTTTTGGTTAGTCCAAACCTGATCTAGTTTAGTTTGAATTTTTTTAATATTTTTATACGTATTTAAATTTATATTTTTTTAAATTGACATTCAAAATTTTCCGTTTGATTTAGTTATGTAAATTTTATACTTAAATTATTGGTACAGTACATTTTAGTCATTCCTACATGCCAGCATGAATTAAATAATTAATTTTTGAATTTTTTTCTTTTTGTAATAATAAGGGTTCAACTCAAATTAAGACCGAATAAAAAGAAATATGTATAACTCAGTGCACTGTACCATCAAATTTAGAACTTGTTTGGTACAGTGATGGAATTATAATGATAAAAATTAATTAATTATTGATAAATTTGAGTATATATTATAATTTTACATTTGACAGAATTCTTGATAATAAATAATTTTTGAGGAAAATTGATTTTAAATGTCTTTAGTGAAGTTTTGTTTAGTTTGTAATTTTTGTAGAATTAATTTTATTTTAATAAAAATAATTTCAATTTTTTCACAAATGAATTTTATTATTTGAAAACTTAATTAAAAATAATGAATTCAATTTATTTGTAAATAAATTATTTTATTTAAAATATTTTAAAAAGTATAAAATTTAATTAAAAGTAGATTTTGATGGTATCATGATAAATATAATATTAATAAAGCTAAATTTTTTATTATAATATTATTGAGAACCGAATTCAAGCCAAAAACGGGTTGGATTGAATTTGCGCACCCTGACCGGCTCTTATGTCAGCCTACAATTGGCCCTTTCTTGGCAATTAAGCGCAATAAAACGGATATTCATGGCCGCGGAGATGATGAGAAAGGCCTGGCATCAATCTTCCAGAAGTCAGTGGCCCTTTATCTGGATTTATGGAAAATATATATATTATATGAAAAGAGAGTAAATTGAAAATAAATTTTGTAATATTTAAAATTTATGGAAAATTTGAAGTGGAAAAAAATTTGAAAAGGTAGTTTGGAATCAATAAAAAAATTACTCATCATGAAAAATAAAAGTAGAAAATTTTATAATTTCAAAATTACTCTTTTATAAGATTTAAACTGATTTGTAATTAGACTAGTTTGGCCACCTAAATAAATTGCCTTTCATTCTTTTTAACTTCTCAATCAAAATTAATTAAAAATTGATATTTTTTTATCAGTTTCTTTTCATTTATTTAAATAAAATGCCTTTTTATATTTTTTCTTATCATTTTTTTTCATACTTTGTTATCGAAAATTGGATAAGCGATCTCCCATGGTTTGATTTCCATCTGCTTATTTTACTTCTTCCTGTAATCTGAAGCTACCCGAACTTTCCGATTGGATGTTAGGAATTTGAGGACATCAAAGTAGAATATTGCATGCTGTTTAAATTATGTACCACAACATAATTTAAACAGAATGCAAATGAATTTATAAATGCCAGTAGGAGAAAGGATTCAAGCTTGAATCATAACCAGAATCCAATGCATCCAAGTTTGGCAGTTTCCACAACTGCTGCCCCAATTCACAGAATAGTAAAAAATACTATAATCCGCAATGTATTGATCTCCCAATTTAATTTTAAAATCATAAAAATACTATCAGAAAATTTAAGGTGTCATTCCTTCTAATAAAACTCACTTTTATGTTCTCTGGAAGAGCAAATCACTATTATTGTGCTCAGATAGGGAGAAAGCAAAAAGAGTGAGAATTTCTAGATGTAGGGATTTTTATACAATTAATTTATTAAATTGGGTTATAAATTCTGCTTATCAGAAGATTTATATCTAGATTACTTACATTGGGCTTAAATACCAAAAAAAATCCATAATTTAATAATCATTTTAATTTTGAATATTTGACAAAATTAACAATAATGAATTATTTATAAATTAATGTGAGGTCTAAAATTATAAAATTTTCAATAATCTCCCACTTGAGCCTACATTAGCTTATGAATAATAATCATTTAAAAATTAATATCAAAATCTTATGATTTTATTTTACCTATAAATTTGATTGAGACTATAAGTATCCACTACCAATGCAAAAGATTATATATGAAGAGATATCAATATGCAACATACCATATGCCTGCATCTCATTAACCAAAATAATTGATATTCAATAGGGATATTAATATAAATATAAATTTGTATAAGATGATTTATATATCTTTAATGTGACTAAATGTAAATTTCCATATAATATTCCTATCATTTACTCTAAATGCCAAATAAGGTTAATATTCTTATCGCAATAATGACAAAAGATCTAAACTAATCACACGTCATAATACAAAATATACACAAAATATACAACAACATCATAAATATTTTATTTAATCATATATCGAGATAATAATAAATTCATATTATCAAAACTTCTATTAACTCAAAACATTGAAAGGTTTAGAAAAATTAATATTATTCATATGATTATAATTTATATCCATTCCTAAGCCTTTGGTTAATGGACTAACAAGCATACAATTCATGGACAAGTAACACTACTATAGGTTTGCCTTTTAACATTGCTATATTAATATTGGTTGACGTGAAGATTTATGTATACAATGATAAAGTAATATTTTTGAAAATAAATGCAATATGCCACATCAATTAACATAATAAATCAATGTTATGAAGCCTTATTTTCTAATTGGAGATGAATGGTCTGTGGTAGGAAAACTTAAGACGAAAATTGTTATTTACAACTGACATTATGCTACATGTCTATTTTTAAATGCTTCTTGTCTAAAGAAATATCAAACATTGAAAATGTAGAATATTAGACATCAATTATACATTAAACCAACGTTTAAAGTAATGTCAATAGTCAATTAATTGTATTTATGGAATATTGAAATGTTAAAAATTATAAGGATTATTTGTATTTCAACAGTCGATTTACTTATTTAAAACACACTATTTCTTATAATGTCGATGTTAATATCAACCCACACTAATATTGATGTTACTCTAACTATAGATTTTTCTTACACTCATTTTTTATATTTAGAGTAAATTTGAGCATAATTCCCTTATTCTTGGGAATTGCTTCAAATTTATTGGAAACACTTTGTCTATGACTCTAATGTCTTTAAGGCATTAGAGAGAGTCCTTGATGGGTGAAAGCAGAAGATGATAGAGTTGTGGATGGGATGCTTCCAATAAATTTGAAACACTTGTAAATATAGGTGAGTTGTTCTCATATTTCACTCTTTTACTGTAAGGAATGGATGGCTAATGTCTACAAAAACTAGTGGAGCACCTCAACTTTAGAAAAACAAAACAAATTTTAAATGTCTTTAGTGAAGATTTATTAGATTTGTAATTTTTTTAGAAATAATTTTATTTCAATAGAAATAATTTTATCTCATTTACAAATAAATTCTATTGTTTAAAAACTTTATCAAAAATAATCATTTCAAATAGGAACGAAGAAGAGGATGTAATGTCTTTTTAATTGTTTGCAATGTCTTTTTTACCAAGTAAAAGGAACACAATTCCTTAATGCAGTTATGTGACTTCGTGTTGTATTTGGAAAGCAAGCAAGGTAATTTCATTCTTGGCTAGATGTCCCAGGCATAGACTATTCTGAAGTGTACTATGCATTAGACTTACAATAGCTATTTTATGCAGGTCTCAATTTTGCACAATTTGGAAAAGTCATTGTTTTGAATATCTTCGATGACAATTTCAATTTGAAAGAAATTAGTGGATGGATGCTTCACATATCCTTATTTTCGTTTTTGGGATCCTTTGAACAAGTATTTCAATTTGTTATCCTCTTTCCCAAGCAATGAAAGAGTCAGTCCTCACCAACCCCTTCCTGCAACCACTGTGATGTCGATCACCATGACGATTTCTACATAATTTTTTTTTTCAAAAAAATCCTCTCTAAAACTTACATTGAATAATATTGTTGAAAGATCAACTTTAGAATGCTAATATTATTAGTATTCTAACTTAAAACTATATTTTACCTCATTTAGCACACATCTACAGTATTTCCTTCTCAGATTCTGTTAGTTTGGCTTAAAGATATAACGGCCAGGGTGACACAGGCAAAGGCACCGCCTAATTTGACTAAAACTAGTTCTTGAAATGATTGATGGCCGCCAAGTGTTGGTTCCCAGTTGTGCTGGCTAGAACTCCTGTTTTGTGGCAAAATTACGTGAAATCCTCCAAAAATTAAGGATGCATACAAGATATATGTGGTGAATTGACATGAAATGTAATATATATTATAAACTCGATGAAGTAATAGAGTTACTCAACGTAAGTTTGATGACAAAATACAACCCTGTAAATTTATGTGTCAATCAATAATTATTAACTTTAAGAGATAAGTTACAATTTTCCCCTTTTTGATTGTTAAATTCTTTATCATCTTTTTTAGTTCTACAAAAGGCAAGAACATTTTCATAATATATTATTATATTTAAATTACGTCTTTTTTTTAAAAAATTAACATCTAAAATTGTCCTGTTTGATCTAGTTTTAAAAATCTATCATATTTAATAATTAAGAGGTGTGAATGTAAGGTTAATATATACATATATTTAAAAAATTAAGGAAAAGTTTTTGTATTTCCCACAAGTTTGAGGTGGAAGCTTCCTCTTAATGTTTTTACCTTTTCTTTTAATAGTTGTGTGATAGTTGCTAATTCCATGGTATTTATATTTATATGTAATATACAATGATATAATTTTTCATAATATTAATTAAAATAAAATATAAAATATAAAATAAATAAAAATAGGAGTTAAATTTTTTTATAATATTTCATAATAATGGATTAAAATAATAAATAAATATAAAATAAAAATTGACTATTGAGTTAAATTTCATCTTCACATTTATTACATAAAATTATAGGAGTCAATGAAAAATTTTAATTTTTTCGCATTCATTGTATAATAATTATAATATATAATTTTAAATTTTAAATTTTATAATAAATTAAATATTCACGAACTTCCTTTCTAGTTATATATTATACAACATGTAGCAAAACTAAATGCAATTTTGAATTAGATCATACATTTCATAATAATAACAATCATTTAATATATCACTCTACTAACAATTGAGTTAAATAAATAACAGTAATCCAATTCATGAGGGAAATATTATTTTGCACATACCGCAAATTTTACATAATAAATTAAGAATACAAAGTTAATGTTAGAGTAAGAATTATTAATTCAATATATCAATATCTTTCAAAATCTACAAAACTTCAACCTTTAGGGTGACAGTTTTGTCCTTTTGGAACAATATTCCGCGGAAGCATTAACTGCTTTCGTGGAAGTATCATTTCCTGTTGATGTGATTTGGGAGTACATTGAATTAAAGCTTAGAAAATTATATTAGTTCAATATTCAACTCAATGCATTCAATGAAGAAAAGCATCTTAATTTGTGTATCTGAATGTGTCCAGGAAGACTATTCAAAACTTCATTAGATAGATTTCTAGATACGATGTTACGCCACCTTTGGTTAGTCCTAACTTGATCTAGGCTAGGCTGGATTTTTTTCAATATTTTTGTATATTTAAATTATCTCTTTTTCAAAAAAAAATTAACATCCAAAATTGACCTGTTTGATCTTGATTTACATATATATATGTAGGGAAAATAAATAATATAATTAATCTAAAAATAAACTACGGAATATACATATTGAATTTTGTCTGGTGGGATCCTGATGCTGCACTCCATCACGCGGATGTCAAAAATTGCTTCAATACTAGAATTCTCGATCTCTTTCCACAATAATTACACCAAAACCAGAAAAGAATCATGTATGTAGAAAGAAGAAGAAAATGAAGAACCCTCTAATTGAGTATTTTTTTAGCTCTATCTTGGAAAAAAAGAGGAAAATTGAATGCCCCGTATATCTTTTTTTTATGGTCTCTCTCTGTTAATTTCTGCGGAGGGAGTGGGAGGTTATTTCTTTCTCCATATCTCTCACTCCTCAGTCAGTTACTAAAACTGATTAATTTCCTTTTTCTTTTGAATTCAAATTCAAAAGAAATAAAAATAAATAAATATTTATCTTAAAGTAAATATTTATATAATGATAAATGTGAATCACCTATTTTAGGTGTCACCACATTCATTATCTCCTACTCACACATAATGGGATGAGTCACATCATATAATCTTCTTCTCTTTTCATGGTTTTCATACTCAGTACACTATCATGACCGCATAGGTATGACATCATCTTTAAATGTTCTTGTACTAGAAATTATTATATAGAATCAACACAAAATAACCCATACTTCTCGTTATTTATATTATGCCTCAAATGCCCCAAATTTCCTATATACACTTCTCATTTATAAATTTGATCCCTCATGAGCTTTAACCATAAGCTCAAATTGCAATCCTCATATGCATAACATCCACACTTATGATATTATCAAAATTAACTTCATAACGGACATGTCTCAGATACTAACATAATTGTGTATATGTTGGAAATCTTCCTTTCGCCCGTATATCACTTTGATTTAAAATAACTATTTTCCTAATATTTTATCATTTAGATCATATATATCATGATCATAGGATGTATACTAAAGTAGCGAATACTGTATCATTTTTCTATGATATCGTCAAAGTTAAAGGGTATCTTTGAAAAGAATATTTCTTTTCTAGGACTCATACAGCAATAAACTAGGAATCTTTCACTTGCTTCTCGTTTGCAGTTTTTTTTGCATATGTGGTATGAATCATATGTTACGGTGCTCTCCTTTTAGCATAAAGGCGTATGTTGATTTTATTATTAACATTGTATAAACTTTAGTTCAGGCACACACAGTACCTAACTTGAATTCTTCCACATCATTCAACTCTTTTCGATGTCAGTATATGGAGAACTCATTATCTGGCTATAGGTATTATGGAAGGTGGGAGATTCCACAATTTGATCCATATTTGTATTTCAGATCTAATCTCAACTTTACTTCATTAAGGCAACATATTTGATTTTTGTGTTGCTTCTCTACCAAAATCATAACATTTCTCATAGTCACATTAGTGAACACATGTCTCATCTCCACCCCACTCCTTTTGAGCGTCGGAGGCGATTGTTTGTGTGAGAGAACCAACCTTATCAACCTGTAGACATACTCGACATTCGTATACTCATACACATATAACAATACTTATAATTTAATGAAAAATATATTTTATTCATTCCAATTTCAAAAATGTTTGATTACATTTTATGCATACTAAGAGACTTTACATGCTCAATATATACATCTCTAGGTATAGCCTTAGTAAAAGGATCTGCTATCATCTTTTGCGTAAAAATGTGTTAGATGGTGACCTTCTTCTATGCTATTGCATCTCTTACAAAGTGATACTTTGTGTCTATGGGCTTAGTTTTGCTATGGTACTTTGGATCCTTTGTGTAGGCGATGACTGCTTGACTATCACAATATATCAGGATAGGATTTAAATTCTCACCATAAATCTTTAGATGTTCCATAAATCTTTTCATTCATATTGCCTCTTATACCGTTACAAAATATGCCACAAACTTTGCTTCCATTGTTGATAATGTAATGCATATCTATTTCTTGCTACACCATGATATGACACCATTATTTAGCAAGAACGAGTAGCCTGATGTGAATTTTCTCTCGTCTAGGTCTCCTGCCCAATCCACATTAGAATATCCGACTAAGCATAAGTCGTCTCTTTGATAGCATAGCACATAGTTGATGGTGCCTTCTAAATATCTCAATATTCTCTTGACAGCTTTCCAATGTTTCTGTCTGGAGTTTGACTGGTATTTGCTTACGAGTTCGCCCGCATGGCAAATATCCAATTGCGTACATTAGACTTCCAATCGCATTAAAATAAAGACCTTTATCCATTGATTTCTTTTCAAACTCATTTTGAGGGAACATTTCTTGACTCAACGGTTCACTCTTATTTACAAGGGTATCCATAGGTTTACAATCTTTCATATTGAATTTCTCAAGAATTCTCCATATATAATTTTCTTAAGAAAGAGAAACAAGTTTCTTGGAGCAATCCCTAAAGATTTTGACTCTAAGAATATAATTTGCTTCACCCATGTCTTTCATCTCAAAATTCAAGGATAGTCATTCCTTAATAACCATAATCGAATTCATGTTATTCCCTGCCAATAGTATATCATCCACATAAAGGGATAGTATCATAAGATTTTCTTTATACCGCTTAATATAAACACAATGGTCTTCCTCAATCATTTGGAAGTTATATGAGGTTATCACTCGGTGAAACCTTAAATACCATTATCTGGATGACTGTTTAAGTCTGTAAATGGACCTTTGGAGTCTACAAACTTTTTTTTCTTTTCCTTTTTGTATGAAACCTACTGGTTGTTCCATGTAGATTTCTTCATCCAGTTCTCCATTGAGAAAAATAGTTTTTACATCCATTTAATGTAATTCTAAATCTAAGTGTGCTACTATGGCTAGGAGTAATCTAATTGAATTAAAACGAACAGGTGAGAATGTCTCCTCATAGTCTATTCCTTCCTATTGTGTATATCCCTTTGTAACTAGTTGCGCTTTATATCTCTCAATTGATCCATTTGCCTTTCTCTTAATTTTGAGAACCCACTTGTTCCTTATTGCCTTTCGGCCAGATGGTAGGTTAACTAGTTTCCAAACTTAGTTCATTTTTATTGAGTCTATCTCTTCCTCTATTGCTTTCTTTCATTGTTCCTTAGCAGGAGAACTTAGAGCATCTTGAATTATTTTTAGCTCTTCTTCATCTTCAGGGGTGATCATAAGAGCTGATCCTTCAATCGAAAAGCATCTTTTTAGTATACTTCCTCTCTTATTTTTTCTTAGTGGGGTTTCCTGTACCATATCTTCTCTAAATATAGGATTTTCATTATTTCTCTCAAAGCTCCCACTCAAATCGGCAGGGATTCTTTAAGAGTTCCCGCTTGGATAAGATAGATAAGATTAAATATTACTACCCATTTGATCTTATAACTCTTAAAAAGATACAATTTGATCGATTTCTCCTCTATTAGGAAATTCACTTTTCAAAAATGTGGTATCTCTTGATTCAAATTATGTTATTGTTCCATCCTCATTTTTACCAATGAGAACATATCCCTTAGACAATTTTGAATATCTTATAAAGATACATTTCTTCCTTCTTAGACCTAATTTTTCATATTTATGAAAAGCATTATGAACATACACAATAGACCCCTACTGTATGAGAACACTCAAATCAGGTTTGCGTTTTATCCATAATTCATAGGGAGTGAATATAACAGACTTTGAAGGTATATAATTAGGTACGAAGGTGGCTGTTAAGATGGCATCTCCCAAATATGAAAATGGTAGATTTGCTTGTGCCATTATTGATCTAACCATGTCTAGAAGAGTCTTATTTCTTCTTTCAGCTACTCCATTTTGTTATGGAGTGTCAGGAATTGTTAATTGTCTTATAATCCCTTTCTCTTCATAGAGATTTTTGAATTGTTCGGCTAAATATTCACGTCCATGGTCAGTTCTTAGTGCTTTAACTTTCTTATATATTTGATTCTCGACTTCATTTAAGTAACGTCTAAAACACTTTAATACCTCTTGTTGGTGTGTGTTCTAGAACCAATCATATAGATGATTGAAGTTATACACAATGTATTATATTTTATTTTAGGTAATTTAATTATTATATTTTATTTTTATAATTTTATTATTATTATGCACAATTTATAACTTAATATAATAATTATCCTTGAAATAACTTCACTATTCCTAAAATGCCCCTAGTCAAGTATTATTACGAAAAGAATATTAATAATACATCGAGAATAGCATGTATAGTGACTGATGATTACAAATCATGGATATATGATATCAAGTCAATACATGAGTACATTGCTAGTGAACAATGTACTGGACTGACCCACTATGAGAATATTACATGGATAGACGTGTCATAAGTTATTCTCATATGATCACAAATACACATAAACCTTTGACCTGAAGTTACTACGGTTCCCTACATGAGGAATTACTTACTTTAATATTGTCCTATGCCTCTTTTAATCAGGATGACAAGTAAGGCATTGATTGGGTGTGTCATAAATCGTGCAGAGGGAAGTGAGTGATGTAGATGAGATTTTGTTACTCTTGTATAAAAGAGAAATATCCTTGGGCCCTTTGATTGAGTGAGACTTAGAAATGCATGGCCATGCTCAATTGGATTAATATGTGATATTAATCATTTATTTTAAATCTACTCAGTATCAAGAAATATAAATTGAACATTGACGAGGATGACACATTCCATGCCTCCAGTTCAATTTGGATATTATTACAAAAAGGGTTATGATGCAAAACGTTGATCATGTATTAGGTGGATGTTGAATCACAGACATTCTTACTACTTGAGTGGCAGTGATGTATTGCTAGATACCGTTTACTGTCTATGGCTCAATAATGAGTCATTGTTAACATAGTAAGAACCTACAGGGTCACACAAAAGGAGTAGGAATAAGACAATAATTAATTGGACTTTAATTATATTAATATCTAATTAATTGAACTTATTTTCTTGCATATATATATTATTAAGAATAATAAATTCACATTATATATATATTATGTGATATTATTTGATATTAAAGTAATATCAAATAATTAACATTATCAAATATTAGATAAATATATTATGAGATAATATTATTTTGATATTTGATAACTACATGCAATTATCTAATAATTAAGATATTTATATTATAAAATAATATTATTATATAATATTAGATAATTAATAGATAAATCCTATCTCTCCCCATTATCTCTAGGATAAGGATAAGATGAGTTGTTAAGTGTGATTAGGATTTTGGAAGCATTATCCTAGTAGGACTAGGATTATAGCTTGCCTAAGTTCTATAAAAAGGGACTTGAGGGCAGCACTTTAATAACACGCTCAAAGCTTCCATACAAACCCTAAATCACTCAGAAAATATCCAATCCTAATTCTTAGAGAGAAAAATGCATCCTAGCGGATTCGTGGAGGGTGAGAGGTCGTTGTTCACTCCGTGTGGATACCGTAGAGACACCGTACCTTCCGGCTGATGTTTGATTCATCCACTCTTAAGTTTGGATCAGTAGAAACACGAGTGCCCAATAGGTAAAACTCTAATATTTGATTTATGTCTTTTGCATGGATCCCAGGTAGAATTCGGATCAAATTTTTGAATTTTCACTGCATATGATAATCCAAATTCCTAACACCTCTGACATATGTGAAATTAAATAGATATGACCGTATCGTGAGTAATCATCAATAAAAATGATGAAGTACTAAGCTCCGTGTCTTGCCCTCACACTCAAAGGACCACATATATCGGAGTGAACTAATTTTAATGGAGTTTCTGCCCTAGTTCCTTTTTCAAATGGTTTTCTAGTTGCTTTATCAGCTAAACAATGTTCGCACAAGGACATTTTCAATTTTGAAATTAGATCTAACAATCCTTCTTTTACTAGTTTAATCATTATATTTTGATTTATATGTCCTAATCTAGCATGCCAAGTGTCCATTTCAATGTTTAAATTTGAAGTGAAAGTAGTAAAGCAATCAAAAGCAGTGTTGTTAACAACATCCAAAATGACAAATCCATCAAAAATAAAATCAGAACCATAAAATACATCATCTTTTAAAATGTCTGCTACATTGTCATGAAAGTTAACTGAAAAACTAAAATTAAGTAGGGAACAAACGGAAACTAAATTTCATTGAATGTCAAGTGTATAAAATACATCATGTAGAATTAAAGTTTTTTCTCTACACAAATCTAATGTGCATGTTCCAATGCCTTTGACTTTAATCCTGGTATTGTTTCCTACATAAAGCTACCTGTTTTGGCTTGACAAATAACGATACTCTATATATGATCATCGATCCTTACTCACATGTCACATGATCTGTGGCACCAGAATCCAAAATCCACAAAGGATGAGATTCTGTTAAAAAATTAGTACTAGAAATATATGAAAAATATTTGAAATAGGTATCCATTAATACCTTGTTCTGTTCATTTTGCTGAGTGCAATCTCGAGCAAAATGGCCCATTCTCTAGCAGGCATAACATTTGATGTTCTTGAGATCAAAGTTCCTTGTCCCACACTTTCCTTTCTTCTTTTTGAAGGTTTTCTTATCCTGAGAATTGGGTCTAATTTTTCTCTTCTGGAACTTTTTGCCTTTCTTAAATTTGGGTTTAGAATTAGAAGGACTTGTTCCCTCAGCCATATACACTTGTCCAGAGGATCTATAAGCCCCTAAACATTCATCCTCAAGTTCCAGATATCTTGCCATATCATCAAAGGTTACTATGCTTTCATTGTGAGTTAGGCTGACCTTCATGTGTTCCTAACTTGCAGGGAGTGATCTAATCACTACTTACACTTGCTGCTCATCGAAAGTGCATGGCCTGCTGCTTTCAGCTCACGAATCATATTTGACATTTCTCATAAATATTGTTTCATCAGTGTATTAGGCCGAAGTTTGTATGTGTTAAATTTGATTATGAGCAGCTGGGTAATTCTCGTATTCACACATAAGGTCATATGCCATCACACTTAAAAGTGTGATGCAAGCAATGCTATTCTTTTTCCTTTAAACAACATATGCCTCAGTATCTCTTCTATGCCGAGCAGTGTTCCCAGTTTCAGGTTCTAACATAACATTGTTTAGGACTTCTAGAGTATCTCGCTCTTCTAAGATGTATGATATTTTTCGATGTCAAATGTCCCAGTTGTTCCCATTCAACTTGTCACCCTTGTTTAATTCAGCAATTATGTTTTTGCTTGCCATTATGTTAAATGTATAAACATTTCTTATGAGTATACAATGTCGTTATTTGTATAGTTCTCGCATAGGACAATAATGACATTACTTAGTTCATGGTCGGGAGTTTATGTTTATCATACCCCTATCGCATGTTTGCCTAAATACTATCATTATTTCCTATCGAGATCACTCTCATGCAAATAAAACAATTTATGTTGCTCTCATCATGAAAAAAATATAATACAAAAGCTCCACTCAAATATAGGGTATTGTAAAAATAAATGCACATCAAATAAATAATATTTGATCATCCACCAAATAATAAGAGTTCAATAAACATTCAACAATGTTCTCAAAGTAATCTCATTAAAAATAAAAAAATGAATACATCAAAATAAACCATTCAAGGCTAGTGTTTCTATTCTAGCTTTCTATTTTGGTTTCACTGTCTTCATTTCGTCAAATTTATTGAATAAATTGGGTCGATTCTTGGAATGGGCTGGGCCAAAGTTGTGTACATTCAAAGCTTTACGAGGACCCATTAAGTGTAGCCCCTTTTCTAAAGAGCTGTATCCAATACGACTTGCACTCTTCATGTTTTGGAATTGTGTCATTAGGATAGATTTTCTCTAATTATTTTTGAAGTAACGAATTTCTTGTTGTCTTAATTCTTCCATACATTTTTTCAGGTCAAGGTATTTAACAGTTCCCAGTGAGTAGTTTGTGCATTTCCATAGGGTTTTTTTTATTGGAGTCCAGAAATCATCATCTGGAATAATATTCATCAAGGTACGGAACCAAAAGTGATTTAGGAACACCTTTGCTCTACGGGTGAGATTCTTTTTCAGAAGTTTGACTTCAAACAAGAAGTCTATTATCGATGTTTTGTTACGTGTAGTTCTTTTGTACAAAGTGTGCATAAATTCTTTTAGGTCTCCCAGAGTATCAACTCAGTCTAATTCTCTAGGTTCTTCTCCTACCACACTCTCCACAAACCCATATGGATCATATTCTTCTCTGAAACACTATTCCATGCCTGTTCCAAGAAATAGACACAAAAATATGATCAAAATAGCCACATTTTAAGTCAAAACAGTGTCATAAAAATCTAAAAAATGTACAAAAAATACAATAATATGTAGATCTCAATTTTAGAAAATTTTAAAGACCAATTTCACCTCCAAAGGATTTCGCACGCTCCCCCATGCACCGTTGCAAGCGGCTATTCCAAGAAAAATCTAGAAAAAAGGAAAAATGGCATTCTCCCTTGCGGTGATGGTGCGTTAGCTTCACACACCACCTTGCCAGTATTTTCCGGCCACTAGAGACGGCCAGAAGTGGAGGAAAATTTTTTTTCTTTCCAAAGATGTGTGACACATAGCAAATAGGTTTGGGGGTGGGTCCTACGCGCCACCCCCGAGAGTGAGAATTTTTTTTAATGTAAAACACCTAAAATGACGTGTTATTTTTTGCTTATCCAAAATGATGTGTTGTTTTTCACTCGATCAAAATGATGTGTCATTTGAGTTGTTTTTAACCTCTGACCGGGTCAACCAGGTCAGATTCGACCCAGTTCACAACCCAAACGAGTTTATTCGACCCAAAAACTTGTTTTGGCCATAACTTTTGATTTGGGAGTCTATTTTAGGTGATTCAAAAGTTATTTTTCTCAGAATTTTATGCTCTACAAATCAATTTTATGGCCTAAAAAATTAATTTTCCAGGGGATCCAGTATCTAAAATATTACGAATTTTATGAAATTTTAGGTGTTCTGATTGTTCTCTGATGTTTGGGGATGTTTTATGGAAGTTTTATATGTATCCATTTACATTAAAATCATCCCTAATAGTATCATTCTAGAAACAATAGAATCATACAACAAAAATTCATATCTATAACCAAATTATTTCATCATAAAAATTAAAATTAGTAAGCATGCGTTCAGGCTAAAATGAAAATTACCAATTAAATAGATGGTAAGTGGGAAAGCATATAACTTAAAACATCTCATACAATTCATCTCATATATCTAATTAATCAATGCATCTCATACGTCTCATGATTGCATTTAATTGCATTAATTACATTTGGGAGATACAGACATCAGTTTCTAACTTGCCTTTTATACCAATTCAGGGAAAATAAATAACATAATTAATCTAAAAATAAATTACAGAATATACATACTGGGTTTTGTCTTGTGGGATTTTGATGCTGCACTTCACTACACAGATGTCAAGAATTATCTCAGTACTAGAATTCTCGGCCTCTTTCTGTTAGGAATTCGGATTATCATATGCAGCAGAAATTCAAAAATTTGATTCGAATTCTACCTAGGATCCATGTAAAAGATATAAATCAATGATTAGAGTTTTACCTATTGGGCACTCGTGTTTCTATTGATCAAAATTTGAGAGCGGATAAATCAAACACCGGCCGGAAGGTACGGTGTCTCTACGGTATCCACACGGAGTGAACAACGATCTCTCACCCTCCACGAATCCGCTAGGATGCATTTTTCTCTCTAAGAATTAGGATTGGATATTTTCTGAGTGATTTAGGGTTTGTATGGAAGCTTTGAGTGTGCTATTAAAGTGTTGCCCTCAAATTCCTTTTTATAGAACTTAGGCAAGCTATAATCCTAGTCCTATTAGGATAATGCTTCCAAAATCCTAATCACACTTAACAACTCATCTTATCCTTATCCTAGAGATAATAGGGAGAAATAGGACTTATCTATTAATTATCTAATATTAGATAATAATATTATCTCATAATATAAATATCTTAATTATTAGATAATTGCATATAGTTATCAAATATCAAATAATATCACATAATATATATATATATAACTTGATTTTATTATTCTTAATAATATATATATGCACGAAAATAAGTCCATTTAATTAGATATTAATATAATTAAAGTTCAATTAATTATTATCTTATTCCTACTCCTTTTGTGTGACCCTGTAGGTTCTTATTACGTTGACAATGACTTATTATTGAGCCATAGATAGTAAGCGATATCTAGCAATACATCACTGCCACTCAAGTAGTAAGAATGTCTGTGATTCGACATCCACCTAATACATAATCAACGTTTTGCATCATAACCCTTTTTGTAATAATATCCAAATTGAACTGGAGGCATGGAATGTGTCATCCTCGTCAATGTTCAATTTATATTTCTTGATACTGAGTAAATTTAAAATAAATGATTAATATCACATATTAATCCAATTGAGCATAGACAGTAAGCGGTATCTAGCAATACATCACTGCCACTCAAGTAGTAAGAATGTTTATGATTTGACATCCACCTAATACATGATCAACGTTTTACATCATAACCCTTTTTGTAATAATATCCAAATTGAACTGGAGGCATGGAATGTGTCATCCTCGTCAATGTTCAATTTATATTTCTTGATACTGAGTAGATTTAAAATAAATTATTAATATCACATATTAATCCAATTGAGCATGGCTATGCATTTCTAAGTCTCACTCAATCAAGGGGCCTAAGGATATTTCTCTTTTATACAAGAGTAACAAAATCTCATCTACATTACTCACTTCCCTCTATACGATTTATGACACACCCAATCAATGCCTTACTTGTCATCCTAATTAAAGGTGACATAGGACAATATTAAAGTGAGTAATTTCTTATGTAGGGAACTGTAGCGACTTCAGGTCAAAGGTTTATGTGTATTTGTGATCATATGAGAATAACTTATGACATGTCTATCCATGCAATATTCTCATAGTGGATCAGTTCAGTACATTGTTCACTAGCAATGTACTCATGTATTGACTTGATATCATATATTCATGATTCGTAATCATCAGTCACTATACATGCTAGTCTCGATGTATTATTACTATCCTTTTTGTAATAATACTTGACTAGGGGCATTTTAGGAATAGCGAAGCTATTCCAAAGATAATTATTATATTAAGTTATAAATTACGCATAATAATAATAAAATTATAAAAATAAAATATAATAATTAAATTACCTAAAATAAAACATAATACATTGTGTATAACTTCAATCATCTATATGATTGGTTCTAGGACACACACCAACACTTTCCATAACAATTGCACCAAAACCAAGAAAGAACCACATATGTAGAAAGAAGAAGAAGATGAAGAACCCTTTAATTGAGTATTTTTTTTGCTCTGTCTTGGAGAAAAAGGAGGAAAATTGAATGTCTCGTATATCTTTTTTCTAATGGTCTTTCTCTATTAACTTCTGCAGGAGGGAGTGGAAGGTTATTTCTCTCTCCATATCTTTCTCTCTCCATATCTCTCATTCCTCAGTCAATTACCAAAACTAATTAATTCCTTTTTTTTAAATTCAAATTCAAAAGAAATAAAAATAAATAAATAAATATTTATATAATAATAAATGTGGATCACCCATTTTGGGTGTCTCCACATTCATCAATATATATATTTAATAATTAAGAGGTTAAAAAATTAAGGGAAATTTTTTTCCATAAGTTTGTGGTGGAGGCTTCCTCTTAATGTTTTTAACTTTTCTTTTGAGAGTTGTATGATGGTTTTTATACAGTTTATTTATATGTAATATATAATGATATAATTTTTATACAGTTTATTAATGGGTTAAAATGGTAAATAAACATAAAATAAAACGTGACTATTGAATTAGATTTTATCTTAACATTTATTACATAATATTATAGGTGTTAATATAAAAAACTTTAATTTTATTTTTACTTTCATTATATCATAAATTATAATATATAAATTTTATTCAATTTTAAATTTTATTCCTTAGTAGTTATACAACATGTAGCAAAATTAAATGCAATTTTGAATTAGAACATACGTTTCATAATAACGGCAATCATTTGGTGTATCACTCTACTAACAATTGAGTTAAATAAATAACAATAATACAATTCATGAGGAAAATATTATTTTGCACATACCGTAAATTATACATAATAAATTAAGAATACAAAGTTGATGTTAGAATAAGAATTATTAATTTAATATTTCAATATCTTTGAAAATCTAGAAAGCTTGTCTTTTTGGAACAATATTCCGCGAAAGCATTAACTGCTTCTGTGGAAATATCATTTTCCGTTAATGTGATTTTGGATTCTTTTTGTCGCCATCGATTGAATTAAAGTTTAGAAAATTAAATTTGTTCAATGTTCAACTTAATGCTTCTACCAAAAAAAAAAAAAAAACTTAACGCATTTAATGAAGAAAAGTACCTTAACTTGCGTATTTGAAAGTGTCAAAGAAGACTATTCAAAATTTTATTAGATAGATTTATAGAAACGATGTTAAGCCACCTTTAATTAGTCCAAATCTGACTTAGTCTAGTCTGGATTTTTTTAATGCTTTTATATACTTAAATTAAGTATTTTTTTTTAAATTAACATCCAAAATTGTCCCCTTTAATCTAGTTTTAGATATATATCATATTTAATAATTAAAAGGTATGAGTGTAAGGTTAATATATACATATATTAATTTTTAATGATTTAAATTTAAATTATAAACAAAGGATTTAATATAAAAGAATAAATAAAATTAGACTGTTCATCTTGTTTTTAAAATATGAAAGATTAATTCTTTGTGCTAATCTTTCAATCCAAGTCCCTATTAATTTAGAACCGAATTCCAGCCGGCAACTAGTTGGATTGAATTTGCGCCCGACTTGCTCATAAGTAGTTAAGTCAGTCTACAATTGGCCCTTTCTTGGCAATTAAGACGCAATAATACGGATATTAATGGCCAGTGAGGTGACGTCGTGATGAGAAAGGTCTGACATCATTCTTTTAGAGGTCAGTAGCCCTCTCTCTATATATATATAGTATACGAAAAGAGAGTAAATCGAAAATAAATTTTGTAATATTTAAAATTTATGAAAAATTTGAAGTGAAAAAAAAAGGTACTTTGGAATCAATAAAAAAATTTCTCATCGTGTAAGATAAAAGTAGAAAATTTTATAATTTTAAAATTACTCTTTTATAAAATTTTAAACTGACTTGTAATTAGAGTAGTTTGGGTAACTGAATAAATTACTTTTCATTCTTTTTAACTTCTCAATCAAAATTAATTAACAATTGATACTTTTTATCAGTTTCTTTTCATTTATTTGAAAAAAAAAATACTTGTTTATATTTTTTCTTATCATTTCTTTTTCATACTTTGTTTTTCTCCCCATCCAAATCCAAAATTGGATAGAGGACCCAAAGGTTTAATTTCCACCTGTTTATTTCACTTCTTCCAGAAATCTGAAGCCACCCGATGTTTCCGATTGGATGTTAGGAATTAGAGTTTCATCCTTCTTTCTACGCCTCACCCAATGCACCATTTCTCTTAAATAATATGATTTTGATGTTCTCAAATTTTCAAAGTAAACGGCAATTTTTTTTCTTCTTTTTCTTCTTCTTAACCTAAATGAAGAGTAGTATAGGTACATTCATTAATTACGTGGTTATTTTTTTTTTTTTTTTCTTGTTTACACACCAGACAGCGAAAGGGACAAGAAGAAAAATACCACCTGAAAAACAACTAACTATCCAACCGAGATACCATCTGTCATAAGTAATGTTCGGTAACAAGGCAGTTACCCCAAAATCCTTCTGCTCCTGCTGTGGTTGTCCCTGGATGTCCTTATCCAAATTGTGGGGGGTGACCAGCAGAATTTTGTCTAACAGCTTGCAAATATCGAGAACCAGGATGTTGCTGCAGAGTGGAGGCTTTCTCTGACCATGAAGCCAACCAGTGTAGAACTTGGAAGGAAGTGTGAGAAAGAAAGATGAGATCTGATCTTGATTCGTGAGTTGTGCCAGGTGAGCTCGGAGCTCCATCAACAAGCAACAGGATTTCTGCAGCTGAGCATGCAGAGCAGATACGCAGGCCTTCAATTTGAGTTGTGCAAATTCTTCTTTTGTAGACCTGCAAGGATAAACACCATTGATGTCTGAAATTGTTGATGCCGCTCTGCACTGCCTGATTGATATTAACTGTGCATATTGTCTTGTGAAACTCCTGAAAATTCCTGTTCTGCTCGAGCACCCTACGAAAATGCAATTTAACATACGTTGCATCGTACAATTTTGGAATTTTATATTTCATGTTATCTCATTACACATGTAAGAAAATATGAAACAATAGAAGAAAATTTTTGTAAAATTAATGAGAATCCCTCGTACCCTAACTATTTATCACAACATAATTCAAGCAGCATGTGAATAAATTATAAATGTGAGTAGAATAAAGGAATTAAAGTTGAATGGTAACCACAGCTATTGTTACAATTCACAGAATAGCCCAAAATACTAGAATCCACAATGAATTGATCTCCCAGTTTAATTTTAAAATCATTAAAATACTAGAATCCGCAATGAATTGATCTCCCAGTTTAATTTTAAAATCATGAAAATATTGATAGAGAATCTAAGGTGTCACTCCATCCAATAAAAATCACTTTTATGTTCTTTGGAAGAGAAAACCACTATTAGTGCTCAGATAGGGCAAACAAAGTGAGGATTTCTAGATGTAGAGATCTTTATACGATTTATTTATTAAGTTAGATTATGAAATTTACTCATTATAGGATCTATATCCTAAGTATTTATATTGGGCTTAAATACTAAATAAAACTCATAACTAAATAGTCATTTTAATTTTGGGTATTTGACAAAATTAACATTAATAATTATTTATAGATTAATATGAGGTCTAAAATTATAAAATTTCCAACAATCTCTAACTTAGGCTTACATTAACTTATAAATAATAACTATTTGAAAATTAATGTCAATATCCTATGGTATTATTTCACTTCTAAGTTTGATTGAGATCATAAGTATTCACTAATGCAGAAAATTATATTTGAAGAGATATCGATATGCAACATACCATAAGCCTATACCTTATTGACCAAAATAATTAATATTCAATAGAGATATTAACATAAATATAAATTTGCATAATAGGATTTATATATCTTTAATGTGATTAAATGTAAATTCTTATACAATAGTCCTATTATCTGCTTAAGATGCTGAATGAGATTAATATTCTCAACATTATAATGAGATAAGGTCTAAATTAGTCAGATGCCATAACTCAAAATGTGAATAAAATGTATGGCAAAATTACAAATATTTCATTATGAATATTTCATTTACACATATCTCTAAATAATAATAAGTTCATATCATCAAAACTCCTACTAACCTAGAACATTGAAAGGCTTAGGAAAATTTACATTATTAAAATGATCATGATTTATATCAATTACTAAGCCTTTGATTAATGGATTGACAAGCATACAATCCATAGAAAAATAATTAATATTACTACATATTTGCCTTTAACATTGCTATATTGACATTTGTTAAAGTAAAAATTGATGTATATAATAATACAATGGCATTTTTACAAATAAGCATGATATACCATGTCGATTAACATAATAAACTAATATCATAAAGCCTTATTTTCTAATAAAAGATGAGGGGGCTGTGCTATGAAAACTTAAGATGAATGTTATTATTTACAACTGACATCTAATGTTACATGTTGATTTTTAAATACCTATTGTTTAAAAGAATACCACACGTTGAAAATGTGAAATATTAGATATCAGTTATACATTAAATCAACATCTAAAGTAATGTTAATAGTCAATTATTGTATTTATGGAATAATGAAATATTGGAAACTATAAATATTATTTGTATTTCAAGAGTCAATTTGATTATTTAAACACACTATCACTTATAACATCGATGTTAATATAACTAATGATAAAATTGATGTTACTTTACCTATAAGTTTTTCTTGCACTTATTTTTTATGTTTAAATTGAATTTGAGCATAACTCATTTATTCTTTGAAAATGCTTTGAATTTATGAAAAGCACCCTCATGACTTTAATGTCTTTAAATTTCAAATAACATGAAGCATTAAAGAGAGTCATTGATAAGTAAAAAAGTTGTGGATGAGGTACTTCTAATAAATTTGAAAATTTTCTAAATATAGGTGAGTTATCCCCATATTTCACCCCTTTACTACAAGGCATGGATGGTTAATATCTATAAAAACTGGTGAAGCACTTCAACATTAGAAAAATAGAGTAGATTTGTTTAACAAAATGAGAATTTGTAATAAAATTTTTAATTTTTTTAACATGAGGAATGATTGGCCATGCTATAAATTGTATTAATGATGTATTATAGTTTTTATGTAGGTTGTTATTCTATAGAAAACATATAGTGTATAATAATTTGTAAAATTTATCAAATGATTAATTATAATGTTCTCATACAATAGTTTCTGGTTAATTGAAAGAGATACTGTTAGAAAAATAATTTGTAATTAGTATTTGTTAGAAAAATGATAGGATATAGAAAGTTAATAATTATTTAAGAAAATTAATATTTGTTATTAAAAAATATCAAAATGTAGAAGTTCAATACAAAAAAGGTAAAAAAGAGTAAATCATGTCAGTTATTAACTCAAAATTGATGTGGTTTTAGAAAATTATTGGCAAGCCAAAGAAGTAGATCAAAAAATAAAAAAAAAGAGTAAAATCACATTTGTTAACATGAAAATTGACATATATAATGGTATAGTAATATTTTTGAAATTATGAACAACTTATGACATCAGTTTTCAAATAACTGACTTCAAAAGGAATAAAAAATGTTAAATATAAAAGTAGTTTTGAACATTAGACATCAAATATATAAAAAATGATATCTAAAGGTATATAAAGAGCTAACTAATTTTTCTACTCATGAGATTATTAGAAAATGCAAAGACTTAACATGTCAATTCTTGTTTACAACTGACATGTAATGTTATATCAATGATAAGCTCATTAAATCACACTACATCATTTAAAAAATACATCATTCATAGGGTTATTGAAATTTTAAGTGCCAAACTTGAACTACCAAATCTTTAAATGGCAGTTATAATTAAGAACTAACATCTAATATTTTGTTGCATGTTTATAAATTTGGCTCACATTCATTTTTTCATATGTATTGCCTAAACTTAGAGGTGGGATCCTTGACACCCCTACCTTTTTTAGACTGGAGCCTTTTACTACAGTTATGCAAAGGAAATACGAGCTAACTCTTCATATTTACTTATTGTTATAATAGGAAGAAATATTGATGAACTAGGCTCTCCTATGCTTTGCTGTGGTAAAAGAATCCTATCTCTGATAAGCAAGTTGTCAGGAAAATCCTATAATCTAATCTACATTCTTTAACTTAAAAGCCCTTAAGTAAAATAAAAGAATTACAAGACCAGGTGGTGTGGAGGTCAAACCTAGTTTACTCAATTAATATATAAAATAATCTTTGTCATAACTCACGTCACAGGAAGTTTTTGCAACTACTTTAATCTTGACTTTTCTTCTCATTTCCTTTGGTAGGCAAAGCTTTTTATAGATAATTTTTTTAAAATCTATGATTATTGCTCTTACTCTTCTCATATAATTTCTGAAGTGATTTAATATTGATAGTTAATTTGATCTATTAATAAGGTTATTAGAGAACATAAGAAATCATATTACTTTATTATTTGTTACAACAAACTAATCTTTAAGAGAATAGTTAAGCACTAGTAATAATATTATACAACTAGTGCAATCTCATAAGATATATAGTTATAAAATATCAAGATGTTAGAGTATCCTACTTTTTCCTTTCATTTAAAGTATGTTATTTATTGTAAATTATAATTTTTTCATTTGTTAGATTGTTCAATCCATTATTGTTTATATTTGTTTAATTGTATAAGAAAAATATTCTAATGCAAAAAATAATTTTAATGCTACTAACTTTTAAAATTATAAAATTTTTGCTGGAAACATGATGGAAAAAATAAAATACTTTGATTTATAATATCAATTTTTATTTAATAATCGACGTTTAAAATTTTAAAGTTAAACAACATCATTTTATTAAACAAATAGATTTTTAATTAAAAACTAACGCGTAAACTTAAAAAAGTTTGAAAACGAGGGTGCAAAATGAAAATAAAAAGAGTGAAACATTGATGCCATTTGTAAATTTCATTGTGAAGCATTACCAACTTTAAAATAATTTCCTTTCTACCAAGGCATGCTTACATGTTAACCTTAAGATGTTTCTCTTTAATTTTTTTTAATTTATGCTCACTAATTATTTTTGCAATTTTGAAGATTTTTTATTTTGTTGGTAAATCTATAAGGTTGATAACTCATTAGAAAAGTATAGAATATATAAGTAAGGACTTTTTTAACTTTTGTATTTGTTCTTGCAACTTAATTTCTAGTTTCAAAATTGATCATATTTTGTTACCTTTTATTTTGATGTAGGTTTTATAAGTTGTACAAATAAAAAACTTGATTTCATTTTTTTAATGTTTGGTGTTATTATCAATTATTTGTTTATATAAAATGCGTAATACTATACATTAAAATTTAATGAATATTCATTGTATTTTGTAGATATTAGCCTTAAAGAAAATTTTTTAGGGAATGCCAACATCATATATTGATCAAGAAGTATTAAATATAAACTTTCACCATTTTTATTCTTTTCTTATAGTTTTTAAAAATGGAATTCAAAAGTGACATTAGAAATGTTGGAGGTCAGAAGGGATCATACATGGAGGAGGAACTGTAATAGGGGGTTTGTGTTAGGAAGGAGGAATTAAGAGAGAGGGTTAGGTAGGAAAGAATTGCAAAAAAGGGCTAGAGGGAAAAAAAATACCATATTAGTTATTTAAAAAAATCATAGTTGAATATTTATATTTGACATCACTTCTATTGGTATTATAAGTAAAGTAATTATATTTTCAACAAATAAAACAAAGACAATTCTCGTTTATATAGAAACTGATATTATTATATTTTTTCACGTTGGTTTTTAACCAATGTGGACAACACCTATACATATGTTGGATCATAACTAATGTTAAACATGAAAAAAATGATGTTAGAGGACAATTCTATAGTAATGTAGTATACTCATGTATCTTTTTCTTTTCTCACAAATTAGTACTTTGAATTGAATTCCTTTACATAGGCAAAATGTCTATTACTTAGAGAGAAGATTATAGCAGTGGTATTATTATAATAAAAATATAAATGGTTAAGAACAAAAATACCTTACCCAAATAACTATACAAGAATATTACATGACATGCTATGTCCTTATAATGGAGATTATTATAAATGATTGTTCAATATTTTTCATAATACAACTCCTTTTAACATGTGTCCAGACATAGATCCATAATAACCTAAATAACTAACCAAAAAAGTCTTAGTAACTTGCACCTATGAGACATTTTGACCCCCTATAAATCAATATGTAATTATTTGTACTATCTAAGTATTTCATTAGTAACAATCTAATATCTTTGACGACACATTAGACTACCTACAATTAATAGATATGGGACATTTCTTATCACTTATTTTCTTTATAACTTTAAAAAATATTAGGCTAAAAATACATTTTTATCTTTTTAGTTTAAAGAATAAATACTAGAGCATATTAACATGTTAAGTTCTTTCTAACATGACTATTAAGATAAGCTAGACATTTATTGGACTTGTCCGAGGTCTTTTCATTTTAATTTCTTTATTTCAGTTAATATGTCTATTTTATCACCAACTAAGAAAATGTTGTTATCATGTAGACCAAAATGCCAATACTTATCATCATACATTAGTTTGTTGCTCTCCTTAAATGTAAGATAAGTTATAATCTTTTCAAAATTAATATACAACTATCTAGATAAACCTTTTTATTTTCCACACAAAATGTTCTTTATTCTTCTCTAAAAAACTATTTAATTGTTTCATGCTATTTCTATTAGATCACTATCCAGAAATATTATTTTAATCTTCGATAAATATAGCTTCCATTAAAATGAGTTACCTATATCACAACAATTTGAAGTCACTCACGAGGAAGTTTCTTTATAGTCCATACCTTCTTTTTAAGTATAGTCCTTTAACTACAGACTTGATATTGAATCTTTAGTTTTGCTTGAGTATCCCTTATAAACTCAAAATTTCATTTGTTTTTAACTGGCTTACTATTCACATGCAATTTAACTTAATCTCGTATTCCATCTTTACAAATCCATTCTGAAGGATCAAGTTAATTTATGGGACATCATTAATAGGATTTCATAATTCTTTTGTTTTACTGATCACACTAGATCAGATCATGGGATGACATAAGATAATTCTTCAGTTTTGTGACACCTTATAACTCCTACTATCTAAAATATCCTCTATATGGATCTAAGAACTTAGAAATGGTTTAAAGATTTATGTTTCAATAGGTTTAGGACAAACTTAAATTAAAAAATTCCAAAATAATTAAAATACATGCTAGGACAAATACATATTTATCATAAATTCAAATAAATTTTATTCATCAAGATTAATAAAATATTCATTAAGATAAAATATAATAACAAAAAAATGAGTTCACTTAATGAAAAATAAAATATTGTGTTTCTAGTACAAGCCCAATAAAAAATGCAAAAAATAATCTCTAGCTTTAATGTGCTTCATTAGGTTTCTTAAATACTTTTTTCTTCTTCTTCTTTATCTATTTCTTGTACTTAAAGTAATCCATCTTCTTATATCCATACTTTTTACAAAATTTACACTTTCATTTGAACTCTATTTTCTTGAGCTTGAAGTAATGATCATTCATCTATCCCTTTTTTTTTTATCATGTGTGAATTTCCTATGGTTATTTCTGATAAGCATTTTCACTTCTTGTTTTGAAGTTAAACCATTAGCAATAAGGTTTATTAACTGGACCCTTCCTTTCTTCATGTTTTCCTCTGCTTCATTAATAACGGATATCATCTCATTAATTGTCCATTCACCTTTTAAAGTATTATATGCAATCTTCAAAAGGTCACATTATAGAAACAATAACTCTAGTGCTTGCCAAATTAAAAAATTATCTCCTCATTTAATTCTTATACTTTTCAACTTATTATAGTAATTGTTTAGTTTTAGAATATGTTACCACATCCCATTGACTACATAATAGGTTATTTTTCCAAGCAATGAGAGATAGTGATCTTTTATTCGTTATTAAGTTTCATAAATTTTTCAACATTAGAATCCAAAAAGGCTTTAGCATTCCTAGAGTCAAGGTTGCTCTCTTTGATGATTTTATCCATAATGCATTTCATAATCATTAGATAGATCTTATTTGATTGCGTCCACTTTTAATGTTTCTTCTTTAGTTCTATACTTGAGTTCGCATTAACTTTAGTTTCCTCTACTATAATCATCATGTCCATGTTTGCAATTTCTAAATACAACTTTATAAATTCAACTTATTTACCATAATTCATCCTATTTAGTATCTTTACCAAGGTTATTTGTGTATGTAATGAGGCTAAGGACAATATATCAACTAATTAATTTGTGTAAATATTCTAATCATACTTACATTTTCTTCTCAAAATAGTTATGCAATTTTATATTGTTTTACATTATAAAATCTAATATCAAAGGGTATTTAAGACCTCATACATAATAATATAAAAGTCAAACATTATATTCCTAAAATCTAACACCAAATGGGTGTTTAAAAATTTTAGAAATATAAGATTTAATCTTACACTCATATTGTTGTTGATGAATTATGTTAATAATATGACACTAAAGAGTATTTAATATTACCAACATAACTTCTCTTTTAAACATGTTAAAATAATTTTCCTTCTAAAATCTTGAATAAAATTTCATGCAACTAGTTTCACAAAAGGTGAATACATAATTATGCAAAATTTTATTATATAATATGAGTAATTAGTAATTCTTGCATAACACAATAATATTTAATGAAATTTTTACATCATGCAAATGATGTTCAAAAATTGGTAAAAAATTGCATAAGGTAGCTCACATAAAAAAATTGCTTAGGAAATTTTTTAGCTCAAAATAAAATCAAATAAATACTTAAATAAAATAGATAAAAATTAATAAAATTATTTATATTTCCAAAAAAAAATATGAAAAAAATGCCTATAAAATAGTCCTTGAAGAGTCAAGCACAATAATATACTTACTAACTCAAAAATCCAACCTTATGATGGCATGTGAATGTGACATGCAAGATATCATTTATTTCCTTTTATACCTGACAAATCTGTAACTCAAGTCAAGTTGACTTGGTTGTAACTCATGATATTTCTAGTCCTATTCCACACGTTTTTTACATTCTCTACATTTTTTCTATAAAAATTTAGTTGAATGCAATTTTATAAAACACTACATGATTTCATTATTGATTATAATACAACCACTTGTTCTTTTTCCAACTTATCAACACTCTTTCCAATAAATTGCACCACTTCATGATTGAACAACACAATTGACATTTTATTAGATAGGTTTGCAATCTTGAGTTAGTTATATTATCTCCTAGTAATAGGCTATACATTCTTTTGACAATGTTCACAAAAAAAACTACTTCTAACACTTTCAACCTTTCTCATGCAACATTTGCATGCATGTATAACCAATCTCACATTTTTTGAACCTCGAGAATTTATGAAAAAACTATGTAGCTATCTTTATAACATAAAAGGTAAATTAATTTGTTTTTAGAAGTTATTAAGTCTTAAAAAAATAACCTTATAGAATATAAGAAGATCAAAATCCATCCAAATTGCACCTCAACACCACAATGAATTTCCAATATGTTCTTTCTTTTAATGTTCACAAAAAAATCATATGATAAATTATAAAAGAATTAAGAAGATACTAGACTCATTCTTTGAGAACAATTTACCCTACCTTTAAGAAGCTTAGGTCAAAACCAATAATTTTATTAAAATGTAAGCCTAATTTGAAATAAAAATTATTACTTGATTAGAATGAAATTATCATATATAAATATAGTAAACAACCAAAAGTACTATTCATCATAAAAAAATAACTTTTCTTAAATTCTACTATATTTGGATTATCTAAGTTAATGAATAGCCTAATTAGACAATAGGGAATTGATAACACAACAACTTTAATAAAAAAAAATATAAGAATAGATACATTTATAAATAGATAAGATTTTTTCAATTTACTAAATTACCTCTAAGAAGCTTGCCTCTACAATATTATAGGATTATTACATTAGTTTCTTAATGAAAGATATAATTTCTTTAGGATATCTACCCCAAAATGAACATGTAATGTTATTTTTACTACATATAGTTGATGCTAGGATTTTCAAAGCGCAAGTTACATAAAATAAAACTAGAAATTTAAAACTTCAAATTTTCGAGTACAACATCAATTTTCTTGTTATATTTCTCATCCTTTATATTTTCCTCCATCAGTCCATGAGATATAATATAGCTGATAACATTTGATTAAACAATAAATTAAATTTTATGTTGCACATCTATCTACTAATAAAAAGAAAACATAAACATTAGAATGTTTTATCATCTAGTATGTATTTACTAACCAGGTACATCTCATTGTCACTTGTAGCCACCAATTTATCAAAAATAACTAATAAAATTTCATACATAGGGATTCTATGATCCTCAATGAGAGACACTTCAATTTCATTTGTAAATGTAATCTTATATCTATGCTTATTGGCCCTGTATTGTCCATAACTAACTTCAACAAGAAATTTTAATAAAAAGAATACATTCCTTTCCTCCAGCAAACTTTTCATCCTTCTAACTAAAGATTTTTGTATAGTTGCCTTTATACTAGATTTTTATAGTTCAAAAAAATATTTTATTATTTATGTTATTATAAAGTGTTCAAATAAAATAATATTCTATTATTTGTACTATTATAAAATGAAGATTGCATAATATGAAATTTAGTGTAATATGCAGATTAATGCAGAATGTAGAATCCAAAATTCAAATAGTAAAATACAAATTAATGTAAAATATAGACATTGTTTATGAAAAATGCATACTTTGAGTTTTTTATGCTATAATAAATAAGTGTAGTGTTCTTTTAGTCATATTTTATTATTTATCCACAAAAAAGTTGCATATTTTTAATTTTAAACATAATAAAATGTTATATAACTTACCCTTTCTTAAAAGAAAACAAAAGTGTGTTAAGTTTTTGATGTTGCAATAAATGTATACTTTGAGTATACAAAATGCAAAATAGAGATTAATGTAGAATATAGTTTATCAAAATGCATAATTTGAGTTTTTGATGTTGCAATAGGCATATGTAACATTCTTTTAGTCATAGCCTATGATATCCGCAACACAATTGCATACTTTAAGTTATAAACATAGTCATGTAACTTTGATTTCATGTTCATTGGCCTGATAGAAATCAAACTTACCCTTTCCTAAAAGAGAACAAAAGTGTGTCAATTTTATGACATCCTTGTATATATATGCCTATAATCCTAAGAATAATATATACTACAAAATTTGCTAACTTTACTTCTATCAATATGACTAAAAAAACTAACCTTTCTTTTTCCATATAATGTTAGTAAATAAATTCCATATTTCTTACTTTTTGATATAAGATAAAACTTAAGGATGATTACCCATATATGAAAATTTAAATCAACAACTACTTATATTTAGGCTTTAGCATCCTCTGCACTATATATTTATGGTAGAGTTACACTTTGTGAACTACACTATAAATGAAAAGCAGGCAAACCATTAACCATTTTTTTAGGGTGAGTTCATAAGTGTTATAACTTAATTCATAAAAGCAATATGTATTCATCCATGAGAACTAGCTCAAAACACTTAAATTCCTATAGTTTATAAAATTATGGAACTGACCACATGTGAACGATCTAAACTTTCAATCGTAGTAACCTTACATGAATAAAGATAGAGTATATGATAATCATAAGTTGAATCAAAATCAATAACAAATAAAATGAATAATAAAAAAACCCTAAATAAGCAACTAAATGAAAATAAAAATTGTTTAAATAGGTGAGTAAAAGAGAGAGGGATACCATTTTTTGAAGCCAAATCTCACCTAACAATCTTCAAAATAACTTGCAATTTGATGAAGCCCTTTAAAGCCAAATTGTGCCCTTTAAGAGATAATGAATGAGTATAGTTTGATGAAAGTTGGTGAGGCCCTACTTATAGCTAGAATGTGAGTGTGAACAACTTATAGTTGCAATTCTTTCTCCCATAGCAACTCTTATCCAAAAACCATTGAGATTGAAGCTTCTCTAAATGAAATTAATGAAGCACACTCATTTTTCTTGCATTTAACATGCGCAAACCCACACCTAAAAGCAAAGAGCCCTAATTTTTGAATCGCTTAGATGAACTTAAGTTTCTAAATTGGATTACTCTCATTATTTCTTAATAAGTCAACCATTTAATAAAGAAGTATCTACTTTTCTTACATATCCCTAGGAGCAAAAGAGCCTCTAGCTTAATAAAATTACCTAATGATGCATAAAAGCCATCTTAAAGTAAATGATAAGAGTTCTAAGAGATAGGTGACTACACCATATTTCATGACGAATGGGATGCTACTAACACTAACACCAAATAAATTTAGTTGCATGCTTTCACATTTTTCAATTTTTCTAGCTGCTTTTATAGATTAGAAGTATAGATTACTTTTCATGATATCTTTTTATTTGTCTATATAATCAAGGTTTTGGAATTCAAATTTTTTCAAAGATTAGAAATTTTTTATACTTCAATTGTGTGTTATATATTTATTTATAATCAATTAAATGGGTCCATATATATTAAAAACATGATTTTTTTAAATTTTGAAATATTAAAAATTATAATAACTAATAAATTTTATTTATTTGTTAACTATAATTAAATATTTGTGATATAATTGAAGTATACAAAAGTTTATGCTAAAAGACACCATAACACCACCAATGAAAGAATAAAGGTGTTATTTATAGTGTTTATGGAAAAACAAGGGCTCCAAAACCCTAGACAAGTGGATGAGATCAATAAGCCCACGTGTAAAGAAAATCTTACGCATTGAAATTACGAAAAATTGCAAAACTTTCCCACCTCGTGAAAGTGGCAAGGACTACGTCACATTTGTTCATTCAAATGACCAAATCACCATTTGATCCTATTGAAGTGGGTAAATGTTTGGTGATTTGAAACCGAGGGAATATTTAGGATTTTTGTTTTACAAGATTTTACGCACAAAAAAGAAATGTTATTAATAATAAAAAATAAATAATTATAATATTTTTTAAAAATCTTATGTATTGATAAATTAAATTCCTTAAGTTTGATAATTATTATATATTATATAAATTAATTTTAAGGATTGTGTGGGTAAAAGTTAACATAGAAATAATAGATTTAAAATGAATTAATATCTTTTTCATGTTGTAAAAAACTAATGTTAAAATTTTTTACTAAAAAATTACTTAAGAAATAAAATATTAGAAATATAAATTATTATGAATATTTTAGTAGAAATTTGAATTAGTTTACATAAAATTGCCAAATATAAACACGTATAATTTAAAAAATAAGAGCACATATAATTCAAGGTATATATATTCAATTCAAGGACAAGTGGCAGAGCCACGTTGAATTGAACACGTGCAAATAAATACATTAAAGATATATTAGATAATATTATATATGAATTTGTTGAATTCTAGTATGATAAAATTGAGTGAAATCACACCCGTTCTTTGATAATAAGTTAATAATAAATATTATAATTTTTGTATAGAATTAATTAATATTTACAGAAGAACATATTAGTAATAAACTTTTATATTATATTTTTCATTTTTAGTCACAATAGAAAATTTGATATTTTCATAATTAAAATTTGAGGATAATGCTTTAATTCATGTTAGAAAATTTGCAAATTTAATAAAGGTTTAACAAAAAAAATTAAAATTTTATATAAAATCTTTTTTTTAAATCTCACATTTTATATGAATTTTGTGTATAAAAATTATATAAAAGGTTACAATTACATTTATTGAAGTTACATAATTTTTTTTAAATTTGTTTTATATAAAATACAACTTTTGATAAAATTTGAAAAAGTATGTAAAATTTCACAAAAATTATGAAAGTATATATTAATATAAACTTTTGATATAGTATCAAAATAAAATTTTAAATTTAAAAACTAAATATATAAATTTAAACTAACCGATTGTCAGTTCTTGGCACTGCCACTATCATCATATATATTAATTTTTAGCTATAATTTTTGTATTGTCTGAAATATTATAAGGTTAAATGTTATTTTTAAATCCTTATAAGGTAATATAACTCATTTTCATCTTATGCCCCATGCGTGAAACAAAAGCGGTGATCCATGGGATCAGAATGTAATTCTCTTTTTCATGGATCCTTATTTTTTATTTACCGTCACTCATCTAAAATTTAACGACTCAGATTTTAAAACTTCTAATCAACGATCTCTATCGTCCAAAGAAACCCAAGGAGCACGGTGGAAACCACCAAGAATAAATGAAATAAAAAAGGAAGTGGACAAACTGCAATTCCACCTACTTATGACGTGTGGAGCAACCATTTTCAAAGCAATAAAACCTCCACAAATCGGAAGTAGTGGGCCTCCGCTGACACCTTATGCTACACGTGAAATTTCATCAAATTTCCCAAAATTCCTTCCGCTGAAGGCAGTGTCAAAACTGGAACAAAAATTGCAGCTGTTGGCGGGAAAAATTCCCACCGGCTACTGATGCTTAGGGTGGCAAGCATAGTCGAAACTCATTTATTAAAAATATTAAAAGAGATTAATGTTCAATTCGTTTAATAATTTTAATTAATAAATTTTATATTATAAAATTATTTATAAAATTTAATTACATATTATTTTTATAAAATAAAAATTTTATTATCATTTAATTAAAATAAAAATTTTATATATTTACTTATAATTAAATTATTAATTATATTTTAATAAATTTTTTAAAAATTTAAAATAAATTTTTAAATAAATTAACATATTAACTCAAATTAAATTAAATATATCATATTTATATTAAATTATTATATTATATCAGAAATTATCACTTTTGTTGATAAGTGCCAGGTCCATCTTAAGAAAATTTCTCCGCGTAGCGCTGTAGGAAATGTCAATTCTGGCTCGAAAAGAAAACTGTGTTGTCAAGTGGATTGAGATGTTTTGACAATTTCTCCGCCCGGGTGGGGGGGGGGGGGGCGAGAAACTTCTTGGCAATTGCTGGTGGCTTGGCTTCTTGTACATATACCAGATTGCTATCTCATCTGCATTGCATTGCATTCATGAAAAGCAGCAGCATGAGAGCAGGAGATGGTTTTCAAGTTAACGTATAGGTAATTCCATTTTCCTTCTTCCTCGTTATTTATGTAGATTACATTGTTATTAGTGCAATTATAGTTATGTTGTGAGTAGTCATTACAACAAATCAACACTTGTGCCATGGTTAAAATCGCGATATAAAATCAAAATTTTTTATAATTGTACTATTTAGTTATAGAAATATTAGTTAAATAATTTTTTTTTGCACATATTCATTTATAGTTAATAAATTTTTCTAGTCATGAGTATGAATGTAGGAAGAAAGATACATCCATGATTAATAACTTATATTGTTACGAATAAAATAAAATAATTATAAAACTAATGTAATTAGATAAAATAATTTTTATATGTTTAAATCAAATCAATTATCTAGTCAATTTAATTAGGTGTTATACTACTATTTTGTTTGCACATCTACTAAAATTCATTAATATTTTTAACCTATATCAAACTAATGTAAATTGTTGAAACTTTATCTATTACAAATTGCATTCACAGGAAATCGAAACTGAGTCTCCAATTTAAGGAATGCTAAGCCTTATCATTGCATTAGTTTATTTTTTTTAGTATTATAATATAAGATATTTTATATAAAGTTTTAATTGATTGATTAACTTTAAAAATAAAACTACATTCATATAACACTAATAATATAATAATAAAATATTACATAAATACATATAATAAAAATAAATTAATATTAAAATATTTTATAATTTTACTTTAAAAATTATTTTTTATAGATTAAATTTCCATTTTCATTACTAATTTTACTTGTATCAAATTTGTAATTCACAAATATTTTATATCAATTTTATCTCTTATAAATAATTAATTATTTATCCTCTTATTAATTTTTTTCATTAATTATGATTAATTGAATTATTAAAAGATAAAAGTAACATTTTTACATTTTTCAGGCAATTTTTTATTTTTTTAAAAAATTTCTCTAATAAAGGTTGAATTATATGAAAAAAATATCCATACAAATCATAACTTTGAACTATTATACATATTTAAATTTTAATTATAAAATTTAAAAATTAAAATTTAATTTATTATAAATTATTGCTTTTAATTTTTATCCATAATATATATTTTTATCATTCACAAAGATAAGTTAAATCATTCAATCCATCACAAATTTTTAGTATTAATTTCATCTCCTATATATTATTTATAGTCAATTTTTATCCTTTCATTTGTCAAGTCACTAACCTATCAACAAAATTATAAATGATTGGACAAAATTAATTAATTTATTATTTAAAAGGGAAGAAATTAATATAAAATATTTGTGAAGAATGAAATTAATATAACTAAAATTAATATAGGATGAAAATGAAAATTTAAACTATGTTATATATATCAATCTCTTAAATATAATTTAATTAAAATTTTTAATATAATAATTTAATTATTATTAAACTATACATAATTTTACATAATTATTATTTTCAATTTTTTAATAAAAGTTTCATTAATATTATAGTAATGAATGTAAAACTTGTTATTACATATTTCTATAATAAAACTTAATTATAACTTATGTCACAAATCATACTATTTATATATAATATAACAATTTTAGTATTTTCATAATATATATATATATATATATATATATATATATATATATATATATATATATCTTCTTCATCAATATATTTTTTAAGAATAATGAGATGTGCTAAAAAATAAATCTTTTTATAATATTTTATACCTTGAATAATCTATTTTTATATAAGTGATATTTTAAAATTGGTCTAAATAAAAAATTAAAAAAATTATTGTATTTAAATGTGTTATATATATGTATATGTTAATCCTATTAATTTTTAATTTTAGTATGTAAATAATTTAAATTCATTAAATAATTATATAACATAATCTTTAATATATTATAATATTTATTTTATTGATGTATATTAATTTTATTATATAAATTTAATTAATGAAAAATTAAATAATTATTTATTATTTATAAAAAATTGTTACATTCTAATAAATATTAAATTTAGTACACATGTAAACAAAAATACTTAAAAACTTAATAATTGAGCTCTTTCTTATGTATCTTAAGGTTTGGAGTTCAATTCCTATCTTTATTATTTTAAGAAAAATAATAAAGCTATATAACTATATGATTTATGGGTAGTTCTGTCTTTTTACATATATTTTATAAATCAACTATTTGAAAATATTATGTTCTATAGTTTTTTTATTTTGATTGATTGAGAGTTAATCAATTGATTAAGTAAGTTGTTTACCAAATTCCTAAAATAATTGTTTAACTTAGTCAATTAGTTAAAGATCTCTAACTCAATTAATGAATTAACTATTAATTAAACACATATAATATATAAATATTTATATTTTTTTAATTATCTATCATATTATAGCATGTTGCACTTACTATAAATAACTTTTTTTATATGTATAGTTATAAAAAATGATATATTTGGCTATAGTTTTATTTATAGAATTAATTTGTGGTATAAGTAATATTTTACTATAGATAATTTTTTTTATTTATATGATAGAATAAGTAATACTTTGTCATAAGAAATGTATATTTGTAACTTAATTTATGGCACAAGTGATACTTTACCACAAAAAATATATTCTTGTAGCTTGATTTGTTGCACAAGTGATATTTCACCACAAGTAAAAATTTTTTATACTAGAAGTAATACTTTGTCATGAGAAATATATTTTTGTAGCTTAATTTTGCAGCATAAATGATATTTTATTGTAAGTAAAATTTTTCATAGTACAAGTAATACCTTACCACAAAGAATGTGTTCTCGTATTTTAGTTCGTAACACAAGTAATATTTTACCATGGGAACTATTTTGCCATGGGTAAAGTTTTCCCATGATATAAATTTTTTAATTTTTTGTACATTTATTTGAATTTTTTTATTCCCGTGGCAAGAGATAAAATTGTCACTATTTTTCAATTTTCGTAGCATAATTCGTGGCATAAATATTAATTTGTTATGATGAGTAAAATCACAAATAAATGCAAAAAAATTTAACTTTTGTGAATTAAAATTATTTATATATTATTATATTAACAAAAAATAATTAAAATTTTAATTTTTGTAAAAATTTTAAGGCTTTACATGTGTATGATAATGTCAAAAATTAGGAAAGGTACTGGACGGTTAGGAAGGTGATCAAAAAGGTAGTGAGCGAGACATGATCTAAAACTTTTGAAGAGTTTTATTAAGATATAAGGACAAAAAATTGAGAATGAAAGATTTATAAGATTGCCAAAAATAAGGAAAGGAAATTAAGAGACTTGGGTCAAGTAAGGTGTATTAAGGATGAAGAAAGACAAGTTCTGCTTACAAATAAAGATATCAAAGAGAGATGGGAAAAGTACTTTTATAAGTTTTTCAATGATGAACAAGGATTGACTAGGGATATGAAAGGATTAGAAACCCAAAAGAACGAATAAGATTTGGCTTATTATTGTAGGATTCGAGTTAGGGAGATAAAAGAAACTCTAAAGAAGATAGATAATGGTGTCATTGGTCCTGATGGTATTTCTATTGAAGTTTGGAAATATTTAGGAGAGTAAGGTGACTTTTGGCTCACTAAGTTATTTAATGAAATCTTGAAATCTAAGAAAATGCCAAATGAGTGGAGGAGGAGCATTTTAGTGCCTATGTATAAGAACAAAGGAAATATATAGAATTGTACAAACTATCGAGGGATAAAACTTATGAGCCATACTATAAAATTATGAGAACAAATGATTGAACACAAATTAAGAGATGAGTTGAGGAAGAGGAGGAGGAACATTTTGTTGCCTATATATAAGAACAAAGGAGATATATAGAACTGTACAAACTATCGAGGGATGAAACTTATGAGCTATACTATGAAACTATGGGAAAAAGTGATTGAGCACAAATTAAGAGATGAGACTAGGATTGCAGAGAACCAAATTGGATTTATACTAAGAAGGTCTACAACAGAGGTTATTTATATTCTACGAGGGTTGATGGGAAGGTATCGGAGTAAAGAAAGAAGCTTGCATATGATTTTCATTAACTTAGAAAACGTCTATGATCGAGTACCAAAAGAAGTGTTGTGGAAGGCTCTAGAAAAGAAAAGAGTTCGTGTTGCATATATCTAAACTATACAGGATATGTATGATGGAGTAACTACAAATGTAAGAACTTTTAGAAAAAAGACAAATGATTTTATTATAAGAATATGTCTACATCAGGGTTCAACTTTGAGTCCTTACTTGTTTAATTTAGTTTTGAATGTTTTTATCAAGGATATACAAGAGACTATCCCTAAATGTATGTTATTTACGAATGATATAGTTCTGATTGAGGAATTGCAAAAAGATGTTAACTATAAATTGGAGTTTTGTAGATAGGCATTGGAATCAAAGGATTTTCACTTGAATAGAAGTAAGACAGAATATATGCATTGTAATTTTAATAAGAAGTAAGATAGAAATGATTTGGAGATAAAAATTGGAGAGTATGTCATACTACAAGTATCTAAATTTAAGTATTTGGAATCTATATTACAAAGTAATGGGGAAATTGATGGAGATGTTACACAAATAATACAAGTTAGATGGTTAAAATGGAAAAAGACATTAAGAGTTATATGTGACCGCAAAGTACTTACTAAGTTAAAAAGAAAGTTTTATCAAATCACTATATAATTAACTATACTTTATAGTAGTAAATATTAGGCTCTAAAGGGATAACAAAAGTAAAAAATGAGGGGTAGTAAAAATGAGAATGTTAAAATAGATGTGTGGTTATACAAAAAAGGAAAAAATACAAAACGAATGCATACGAGGATATATTGGTGTGACACCTATTTAGGAAAAGATGACAGAAAATCGGTTAAGGTAGTTTAGTCATGTGCAAAGAAGGCCATTAGAGATACTAGTGAGAAGAGTCAATCACATAATTTTTAATCTTTTGAAAAGGTGTAGAAAGAGGTCAAAAAGGACTTTGAAGGAAGTTATCAAAAGGAATTTCCTGATAAATAATATTACTGAAAATTTAATTTTTGATAAAGTCTCATAACGTCGTGTGATTTATATAACTAATCTCATTTAGTGAGATAAGACCTTATTATTATTGTTGTTGTAAAAATTTATTATTTTAATGATTTGTTAACTTTTTATTAAAAATATAAAATATTTTATACTAATAATAAATTAAATTTAAACTCATCTAATAAATACCGTATAAAAAATCGAATATTAAAACATTCCATCAATATAATAATTTACACAACATTCAATTAATTAGTGAAAGTCGAAGTTGAAACGTGAACCCGCAATTACGATATATATTTCAGGATTAACCAATCAAAATAAAGAATATATATAAATGTAGTAAGGCACGAGCAAGAATAATTATTTTATTACTATCCTGTGCAGAAAACAAAGACCATTTTTTTGATAGCTCTTAAATTTATGTATATAATATATAAGAATGATGTTGCCAAGAAAAACCGTATGTGTGTGTGTGTATATATATATATATATACACATATATTTGGAAGTAATTATTAAAACGTTATTTGCAATTGACTAGCAACTATAATAGTGCTAAATTACTCAACTACACAAAATAAACATATTAAAAAATATAAAAAAGGTTTTAAAAATTTCTAGCGGGGAAACTTACTGGCAATTTCGTGTTAACAGACAAAAGCCGGTGGTTGGCTTCTTCTACATACACCAGATTCCAGTTACTATCTCATCTGCATTGCATTGCATTGATGAAATGCAGCATGAGAGATGGTTTTCAAGTTAATGTACAGGTAATTCCTTGTTCCTTCTTTACGTTGTTGTTGTCACGATTATAGTCAAAACGGATGGTTAAACCAGAATATATATTTATTAAGTCAAGATAATATTATGTAAACAGAAGCGAGCGCTATTTTGTTTTTCTTTTTTGAGGAAAAATGTTTAAGGAGATATAATTTTTATGGCCAAAAAAAAAAAAAGGAGATATACTTTTCGTGAAACAAAAATATGATTCTTGTTTAAGTAGCACTGTATAATTAAAAAAACGATATGGGTTATTTTATAATTTTTCTTAAAACGCATTCTTTTTATCTTTATATTTGTCCACGTAATCATGGTTTTGCTATTTAAATTTTTTTGAAGACACCTTAGAGACCACCGGGTAAAGAATAAATGAAGTGAAAAAAGAAGTGGACAAACTGCAACTCCAGCTATTTATGACATGTGGAGCCCCATTACCAAAGCAATAAAACTTTCACAAATCAGAAGTAGTGGGCCTCCGCTGACAACTTATGCAACACGTGAAAATTCTTCAAAATTCCCCAAATGCCTTCAAAATACGCTGCTTTATGAGCGCAGAAAGGACTCAAAGCAGTGTCAAAACTGGAACAAAAATTGCAGCTCATTGGCGGGAAACCTGCAACTGATGCGCACAATGATTATTACTATTATTATATGAAATCATCTAAAATAAATTTTAAGTATTGAAATTATGGCAAATGCTAATTTGTCTCGGATTATAGTTGAACATTGGTTGTGTATTCCCAATTAATTAAATTTAATATTTTAATTTTAATTTTAATAATATAATAAAGACAAATGCTAACAACAATTTTCAGATTATTGCTAAGCATTAAATATTTTTTCTCAATTATTTAGATTAAATATTTTGTTTTAATTTTTACTAGTATAATAAATAATAATATAGTTAATAATAGAACCATATTTAATATTTTATTTTTATTTTAATGAAGTATTTAATCTATTATTATTTATTATATTATTAAAAATATAACCAAGGTATTTAATCTAGTTAGTTAGAGACATATATTTAATTCTTAATGCTTAATAATAATGTTAGTAACTATTGTTAGCATTTGTCTACAATAAATGATAATATTATTAATATTAAAATTATATTTAATATTAAGTTTTTATTTTAATAATACATTATTAATAAAATTAATATCTTTTTATTTATTATATTACTAAAAATAAAAATAAAAATATTAAATTTGACAAATTGAGAATACATAATTAAAGCTTAATAACAATCCCAAAACTATTATTAATATTTATCTTAAATTTTTATGATAATTATAATTATAATTGCAATTAATCCATTTGACCATTTAAATGAATATGCCATCTGCATTTTCATAATCCAATCCCGATTTATCATAAAACTTTCATTAATTTAATACTCATAAGAATGTAAACTTTATTGTGGTTCTATTTCACACAAATAACTGATAATTTAGTTAAAGTATTTTATAAAATTAGTTGTTAAATTAGTTGAAATTAGAAAAATGACACAAAAAGATATATTAATAAAAATAAATATATAATTAAAATAATTTATATTTATTTAAAATTTAAATTATATTAACATAATTAAAAAATTTAAAATAAAAGTATAATATTTAATATTTTATTAATTTATATATTTATTTACTTATATAATTTTATTTTATTATTTATTATAAAATTATAATTACTTAAATATAATTAATTATATTTTATAAAAATTATTTAAATTTATATTACAAAGGATATGAGTTGTAAATTAATAAAAAAATAAGGATATATTTGGAAAGAATTAAAAAAAAGTAGCTTATAAATTATAAATTATTCTAAGTAACTTATTAAATCGTAACTTATAAGTTATTTTAAGTAACTTATAAGATAGTGTAAGAAATAACTCTAAAGGCTAACTCATAACTTATTGATTAGATTAATAAGTTATAAATTAATTTATTTGTTGCACGAAACAAAGTCTATTTTGAATGTTTAAAACTACTAATTATAATTATAATTACAATTACAATTATTATTATATCAAATCAAAATTTATAAATAATTTAAATCAGTATAAAAAATATTTATTTTAAATGACTTCCAATGATACATACCATCACCTAAAAATTTCTCCGCGTAGCAGCCATAAGAAATAACAATGCTCCCAAAAAAACAAAAAAAGGTGCATTGTCAATGGGAAGGCGATGTTTTGAAAATTTCTAGCGCGGAAACTTCCCGGCAATTTCGTGTAAACGGACAAAAAACCGGTGGTTGGCTTCTTGTACACGTACCAGATTCCAGTCAGCATCTCATCCGCATTGGATTGCATTGATGAAAGGCAGCATGAGAACTAGAGATGGTTTCAAGTTAATGTATAGATAATTCTATGCATGTCCCTTCTTCCTCGTTATAAATTATGGTTGTTCTCATGATTGTAATTATGTTACTACTAATGATGAATTTTAATTTAATATTTTACGGAAGTCAAACCATTTATATAATTTTTTTTCAATTTTTTTTCATATAATTACATTATATGAATATATAATTTTAAAAATTTTGGAAGTACATATATGTTTCGTAAGAACTTCAGCGCTGTTTGTCGTGATCGTAAACATCTTAAAAATATAAAAAATGTTTTAGAAATTTCTAGCGGGGAAACTTTTATGAAAACTGAGAAAAAATGGTGGTTGGCTTCCTGTACATATACTAGATTCCAGCTATTATCTCATCTGCATTGCAGTGAATTGATGAAAGGCAGCATGAAATAGCAGAGCCGGAGATGGTTTTCAAGTCCATTAATAGGTAATTCCATGTTGAGAAATTCCGTGTTTCAACTACAATATTTGTCGTTACCTTAGCTAATAAAAAAAAGTTAATTATAATTTCGAATGCATTAAAGATTATAAAAAAAAAATACAGTTTTTAATGTATGCTCTTGCCACAAATTGATTTTTCTTTATTAGTCGAAAGTAAAAATATATATATTATAGTTAAAGTATACAAAAATTTCTCGTTATATATCTTTTTCCTTTTTAAAGCTCATTAATAATCAATATTACAGCAGCTGATAAACAAGCAAACAATTAAAAATATATAATTTTTAAATTTATAACTATTCATTTTCAAAATCTTTTCTTTTTGTGATGAAACTTTCACTTTCGAATATGTTATCGAACCAAATTCATAAAAAATGGTAATAATTATTTTACACGGATAAGAAAGGAATCAGCGTTTTTTTAGTCCCGGATCTGGGTCGTGAGAAAATTGAATTTTAACATAATTGATTATGAGTAATTAATTTTCAAAGAATTTACTATTTATGAATTTTTTTTTGTTTATTAATATTGTTTGAGAATTAATTTTATAAAAAGTATGATTGATTTTAAAAGATCGTTTATAAAACAAAAATCATATTTGAAACCAGAGCTACTGCAAGTAGCTTTTGATCCAGTTCTGATTTTCAGTCAATATGTTGATCAATTATGAGTTTAGAATTTCATTTTATACCATTTAGAAGTTTCACCAAATTGGCAAATTTACCCTAACCTTATCTTTGGATGTAAGTAGAAAAAATATGGACAAAAATAATTAAAAAAAAGTGGGAAGAAAATACATGCAAAAAATATTTTTCTATTTGTTATTTAGATTTGTAGAAAATGGGTGAAAAGAAAATAATAAAAATATTTTTATATAATTTAATTAAAAAGAATAAAAGAAGTAATTTATTAATTAAATGATAAAATTATTCCTATTGCAAGTTAACAAAATAATTTAATAAGTTCAATAAAAATGTAATTTTATAATTATAAAATTTTCTAGCCTTTTCTTGCATTTATTTAGTGAAAAAATATTTTACTGATTTTTGAAATATTTTTCAACACTTTTCTTTTCATATTTCATAGCATCTAATCATTAAAAAATTATTTTTAACTTCTTTTTACATTTTTTTCAATTTTTCCATAAATTCAAATAAAAGGCAAATAAATATATGAGGTAGGTTTGTTTTAATATATACTTCGAATAATTATGATAATTATTTGAGAATTTTCAAGTAGCAACTAATCAAATTGATTCATTTCAAACGCGGTCGAGTTCAATTATTTTGGTCATCCTATGGTTCAATTCTTGGATTCAGGACAAGTCCTCTATTTCACCAGAAAGATTGTAAGTTTGTCTTTCTTGCTCCCCCCCCCCCCCCACCCCTAAAGATATGCGGTATAGAAAATAAAATAAATTACATAATTATTGATAAAAATTAATAAAATCATTAAATATCAAATTTAAAAATTATATGTCTATTTATATGTTTTTTATTAAATCTGAACTCAATTCTTTATGATGTACTTTAGCCTTAATGCAATTTAGAGAAAGAAAAGGCTTGTTACTTAGGGTATACTTTAGGAGCTAGAAGTGAAAAGAAATAATAAGAGATTGAGAGGGATGAGGAGGGAGAAGAAAAGAGGATTAGTCATATCTTTCTTTTTCCACGGGAGGTTAAATTAAAGTATATAATTAACTAATATGTAATTTTATAATTTTACATTTTGAAAAAGTTAGTTTATTAATGGATTTTTGACGATTAATTTTTTTAAAAAGTATTTTCTCTCCAACAAAAATTTGCTATAAAAATTGATATAGTAATAATAATCCTATAATTAGTACTTATAAGGTTTATGAAAAAATTGTAAAAAATTATCATGATTTGATCTAATATAACCTTTATTTGACAAGGTTAATAATAATACAATTCATTTTTATCTCAAAACTAATACAGATATATTAAAATAAGGATGAATATGTATAATTTAAAAAAATCATGATTATAATATATATTTATGTATACTTTTCATACATCAAATACCTTTCAAAAAATATAAATAATAAATTTTTTATTTAAATGTATATAATAATGAAATGTTCATAATGTAAATATAATTTATAAATTAAAAAAATAAAATAGAATCATAAATTATAAATTTAGTGGATAACCTTCCAAAACTTCTCAATTTAAAGGAATACAAAATATTAAAAAGTAAAAGAGTTTGAAAGGTTAGCTATTTCCTCCCATTCCTTATGCAAAACTCTTGAATAGAAGAAAGAATATTTGATAATTTTCTCTTTCCTCTTTTTCCTCTATCCAAACAACCCATTAAGGTAATGTTGGATTTATAAAATATTTCTAACATTCTCCGAAATGTTTCAAGGAAATCTAACGTTTCCATATTTAATTTAAAAGTTAAAAAAATTGAAAATATGATATTCTTAAAAATATTTTTGGCAAAACTTCCCTCCCCTAATATTTCTAAGGAAGAAGTAGATATCTTGAATTTTCATTGCTTAAAAATATTTGTTATGAAATACAAAGAAACAGTTATTCCTATTATTTTTTTAATTGATCTAATTTTGTTTCTTTCTTCTTTATCGTACTTAACCTTAATTTGAGAACTATTGTATCTCTGTTTCCATCATTTGAACTACAGCAGCCAAAGAGTCATTGTCATTCATCAAAACTTGTTCGCTATTGCCAAGGGAGCAACTAGAGTTTCTGGCACCTTTTTTCGAACTTTTGATAGTCCAGAGATCACCACAGACTAGCTGAAGTACGATTCCTATTTTGAATCTAGACAAGCATGGTTGATTAAGTGTCATTTTACTTAAAAAAATTTACTACTATTTATTTTTAAGAAAACAAGATTTCATTTATTACTTTCTTTCAAATATTATACATATTGTTTAAATAAATATTCAACAACTTTACTTATCAATTGATTTATAATAGAGGATTATTAAATTACAATTCATTTTTTTAAAATTAAGATTATTTTTTACATTTTTTAATATTTATACACATTTAAAAAAGAATAAAAAGAGGATAATTCTAGTATTGTTTTTAGAACCTTATTGATGTTTCTTGCATTGTTATCTATAATTATCCCTGAGAAAAATTGGAAGACTTGTGTTGCTGAAAACCATGATTTTCTAGGATATGTACATTTTAAACTTATGTTTTGCTTCTAGACTTCATTAAAGTTAGTAATTCATTAGAAAATCCCAACCAAATAATAATATGTTGTTTTTATGTGACCAAATTCCTAATAAGACTCCTTGTCAATTTTCTTCAAAGTTTGCTTCATTTTAAGTATTTGACATAGAACGTGATATGATTTTCTTAAGTACTTGGGTCATTTTCGTTTGCTTTGATATACAATCCACATCGTTCACTTGGGTTAGTTTCTCATAATGTTTTTAATAGAGAATATAACATAGCTTTATTTAGATTTAACAATCATTAATTATGTTTGATAAGGGTATGTGCCTTTACAGCTATGATGGTTATGTGAACTCTTTGAAAGCAAAGAGTTTCACTAACTCTTGCTTCATTAACAATAAAGACTGGTCTGAATAATCAAGAAATGTAAATAAGTTATCCTTTAAATCTCATTTTCATGTTCAAGCATTCTAGTTAAAGCTATAAACTGAATTTTCATAACTCGTTGGCATTAATAATTGGCATTTGTTGTTTATTGTGCAACTCCACAGATAATTTACTTTATTGCATTTTGATAATTTAGAATTATAAGTGGTTTTTGGTAATAGACACCCAATAGAATTAGAGTTTTTATTCTCATGGCAGTCAAATAATAACGGCCTCTATATATAAGTTATGAAAGCCTTTAATCATAAATTTTAGAAGCTTCTAATAGATTTTGGTGATATTTCGAGAGAAAATCAAGTTAATGTCCAATTGGATATTAATCTCGGTTCAAGAGGAGTTCTCTTTAGCATTTGGGCTATTGAGGTTTATTAGACATTGAGTTAGGTTAAATGAAATGGGCTAATTTTGACCAATTGTCCAATCAGATGAAATTAATTTGATTAGATATTCGTTATCACATTTGATATTGGGAATTTTTATGTTATTTTGAATTCCCCTGCTTAACCATTAGAAAATGATGCTTCTGTGTCCTTACAAAATGAATAATTTGCGCACCAAAAATTAGCCACAACTTTAAAGATATCATTATTGTAATTGTGGGAAGCTAATTTTTATACAAAAGCTTATAGCTGGACCATGCCTTTATTTTATAGGCTAGCTTTATCATCACTTTCTCCAAAGTTCTCATTAAATAAAGACAATTCCACTAAATATTTATGAATCATTATTCATTGTTGAGAATTAACAAATAAACACAATGCAACTCCTCAGGTATATATCTATTGTAAAATCTTTTTATTCTTCTTTTAGCAACACTATTGCATATTCATTGCATTTGTAAAAAGTAGTTTTAACTTTCTCACATTTTATAATGTTGCACTAGACCATGGCTTGTAGCTTGAAATACCTAAGAGGCATTGGATATAGATTCTTTGCAGGAAAATCTTCTTTTCCTTTACATGGGTATTAAATATTTTTGGCAGAAAAATAATCTTTTATACAAATTTTGTGGAAGGACAGCATGTAAGAATTTAACCAAGACCACATATGTAGGATATTCAAATATTATATAATAATAAGTAAATTTGTATACTTGATGAAACATTTATGTTTAATCACTGAAAGCAAATGAATTGGTGTAAGTTAGATCTTTTTCTTCACTCTTCTTAATTATGATGATTAGCAAGAGATAGAATATATTTATTAAAAGTAGAGAGGAGACTTAATCATAATCTTTATTAATAGAATCCTAGTAGTCCTCCTTATAAAAAGCTTGTTAGGCTTTAGGCCTATACAATTGTCAAACCACATTAACTTATATGTTGAGTTTACACTTTATTAGATTATAACATTAAGCCTTTCTTAAAAGAGGATTAAATTTAATCACTCCATTTTATTAAATCAAAATTCTCAATTAATAGTAACTCACTTAATAGAAAATTCTAACATTTTCCTACTTGATTAGGTTTTGTAAGTTTTAACAAAACATGTTTTAAAAACAAGACTTTAGATTGATTGAATAAATACCTGTATATGGCCATAGTTTAGAAAAATAATTTAGCATTTAAAGACAACATCCGCTCAATTCTATCCAATATAACCATCTAACAATGAATCATGGCAATTTTTATGCTTTTTATTGACATAAGACCAATCATGGTTACATATGCCAATGACTCTATCAACAATTAATTTGGATGTGATTGTGTAGCAAGAAAATAACATCAAATATAATTGTAATATGTTATTTTTCATTATCGGTCCTCTCTATGATTTTTCTAATCCTTATGAGAAATCTATATAGTATATGTATGTCTCTACTTTATTCTCGAGATTACTTAATGATGTTGTTCTATGAGACATATCTTATTAAGATCAAAGTTATACTTAAGACAAACATGAGACATCATTCTTAAGATTTCACAATGTATAAAATTTCAATACTTATAGGTACATTTATACATAAAACATATGACAATATGGAATTTTAACTTTATGATGATCATTAATGCAATTAAATATTAGATAAACATTCTAAAAACATAAAAGGGTCTAACAAAACAAAACAAAATACAATGTGAGAGTACATTCTCCCACTTATTAAGTATATTAAAAGATCCAAAGACACCTATGTTCTTAACAATTTTATTAATTTTTTAGTCTTAAGAATCCAACATATACACTTACATGTACAACAATGATTATCATACATGAATAATTATTAAGTAAATGCTTCAAAAGTAAGTTGAATTCACTTGACAATATGTGAAAATTTCAAAAAACATAATTGTAGCATCCATCAATACAATCATAATACATTTCATAAAACACATATTCAGCATATGCTAAAGTGTCATGGTAATAGGTGTTGCAAAATAAAATTAACACTTATAACAATTCATAAATATGTCAAAAATAACTAATAGTAATAATGGACTATTAACCAAGTGATTCCAAAGATTAACTAAATGCACATATATACAACATATTTCATAATTCAGAATCATGTGCTAAATATAACTTCTTTAAAATGGGTGGTTACATATTTATAGTAATATAATTTATTGTACGAAAAATATTTAGATATGCCTTTTTTTAATAAAATATAATCATTATAATTTAATCAAAACTAATAATTCATAGTTTAAAACATATAATTTCTAACGATTATCAAGATATTTCACACTAGTAATTATAGAATTATTCAAATTAACCATTATTGTTTATGTAATAACCAATTAGCAAGAGATTTGAATGGTTAAGAGATCCTCTGTATTCAACATGATATATAATTTTAATGATCTCATAAAGTCATTCAAATACATATAACTACTATTTGATGAAAAAAAAACTTTCTTAAAACATTATATAGATATAATATTCATTATTTTCCACAAGCCCTTCATAAAAATATTATTTTAGAATTTATAAATAAAAAAGGGATTATATTCTAAAAATATAAAAAAATAGTTATATAACATTCAACTCAAATCAATTTTAAGTGTGATATAAATTATAAGTCACAAGGTTTTAATAGTAATTTTGCAATGACATAATGTACAAAACATGTATCAAAATTAAGAAACCTTTTAGTTTACATTCAACTAACATTTAAATTTAAAGTATATACTTTTGATATAAAAGCAATCATCAAAATCAATGTACTCTCACTAAAATCAAAATTTTTATATTATATCCATTCATGTGGTATAAATCTATCATTTCAATCAAAACATACTCAAGTATACCAAAATAAACCCAAATAAGCATACTTCATATATATCATATATATATAATACATAACAAACTTTATTAAGAACTCTATCCAAACTTTAATTCTAAGATATGAATTAATGATTGAAAAGAAATTATGTGATCAAATCAAATCATTCTGAAACTAATGCAATAATTTTGTCTTATAATTTGTCACATCAATATCATAGAGCATATATAGGACTATAAATATGATAATAAAGCTTTCATATATGCAGATTAAGCAAATTTTATGTATACTTTATATTAACATAACCTTTAAATAAGAAAAGGTATAGATATTCAAAGTATCAATCACATCAAAATAAGTTGATAAATTTTTAAAATGAAGTATTCTCAAGCTTTTATTTCATTAACAAAAAAAAACTTTATTTTAACAATTGCTATAATAATATATATACACTTCATCAAATCATAACAAATGGTGCACACTATAGATGTTAGTAATTTTATTTTTTATACAAGTATTCATATAATTGGCAGGACATAAAAGGTACCATTAATAAGAAAATAAGTCTATATAAATCGCAAAACAATAATTTTCTACTACTTCAGTGTATCAAAAGATTTCAACAAACTAATATTAACAAGGCATCCTTTAAAATAATCCAAGTCTAAATCATTTAATTAGTTAACTATTCAACATTAAACTTATAATAAATATTTTGCATTATTACAACCAAGTGAAATTTTTTTTCTGAAATGACTTAAAGTGAATCATACAAAAAAAATGCAAAATATATTTCAAAAAATCAAAGATTATTTACTGATATCAAATAATATTATTTTACCATAACAAGTGGAAATAAATAATTTATCATATTTATTATAAAATATTTTCATCAAATATAGATAAATTTTCACACACATATATATATATATATATATATATATATATATATATATATATATATATATATATATATATATATATATATCTCAAAATCATCTTTGATAGGTTACATAAAATATATTTATTATATTCAAATAATACAAAATATTAATATAAGAGAATCTAATAAAAAGAAGAAATTCTTAAAACAAAATAATTCACCTTTTTAAAGGGAAAAAGAAAGAAAAGAATTATAACAATTTACTTTTAGATTTTATGGTAAAAAATTGATATAAGATTATAATTCCAGTAACATAAGTAAATTCATTAACAAGTTAAATTAGTTATTTATCTTTTAGGGGATATGAAAAACTTTATATTAAGACAAATATTAATTAATTTTTAATCTGATTCATGACTACAAATATAATGTCAAATAATATAACAATATCCAAGTCAATATGATCTCAATAATATCATAAAAAACATTGGCAAAAAAAATCTTCAACTAATAAGAATGTAATATACATATGTTTAATTAAACAATAAAATTATCATCAATTTGAATAAAATCAATTGCATTCTTTTCTGGGCATATCATTACATACTCTCTTTTAGGTAGAGCACATAACATGTAATAGGTTCTCCCTTCTAAAACAACAAAAAAATTGTAATAAATTATCTTAAGAAAGCAATAAAATTTTATATTGACTTTTAAATTATATAAGTCTAAATTTCTAAATAGAATTTTAAACTATGTAAGTTTAAAGCTATATATAGGCTCGTAAATCATATGTAAGGGGTGCTTAATGGACATTAAGCCCATGGGTTTGGTGGACTAGTTCACCAACTTTTTGTAAACTATGCTTATTAAAAATAAGCTTACAAAAAGTGAACCTAAATAGGTAGGTTTGCATGGATTGTAGATCAATACATGAATTAGTTACCTTTTTAAGGCAAAATGAACTAATCTAATGAGCTTGCAATAAGGATTAGACTAGCTAAAATGGGCCCATTTAAAATGTGAGTATTAAAAGATTGAGCTCAAATGGGTTTTGGCCTGATCTATCTAACCCATTAAGCACCCTTAATCTTATGAGTCACTCCTAAAAAAAAAAAGTCAAAATACATTATTACATACTCCTTTCAATATGCAATAGAATTTTTCATTAAACCATAAAAAAGGATCCAATAAAAGAAATACACAAGTATTGAAAAAATTTAGAGATAATTATATTTTATCCACTTATAATTTTATTAATTTTCATTTAACCTACCTTTATTTTTAGGCTTTACAAATTGCTTACTTGTACTTTCTAATATTAACATTTTGCCTAACTAAACTCTTTTTATCAAAATTTTAATGTAATATTCCATAGGAAATAAATTAAGTAAATTCAGAAGAAATCATGGGAGATTAAATTATATTTTTTTCATATTTCTATGAATTAATGTCCTAAATTCTTAATTAAGATTAAAAAAAATTATATTAGTCCTATCTTCTCAATTTAGATCTATAAATTATATATTATTATCATGTGTTTTATAAAATTATAAGCAATAAAATATAAGAATTTTGTTATTTACAAACACTAAGAGTTTTAATTGATTTTTTCACATTTGTCATGTATTGTAATAGATTTTTTTTCTCTTGTTTAAGGTGTGCTATTAAAATAAGAAGATAAAACTAATATATTTTAGTTCTAGCTAATATATTTTGGTTCTTACTGAGAATTCTTGATATTAATTCATATAAATATAAGAAAATTATACTTTACTCACATTTGATTTCACTTAGCTCACTTATTATGAAGTCTTCCACTAAAAATTGGATAAAAAAAAAGTTAATGTTGGTAAAATGTTATCAACAGAAAACATAAGTAGGCATATTGTAGCACTTTAAAACATAAATAGGTTAAGTGAAAATCAATAAAATTACAAGTGGGTAAAGTAAATTTTTTCCAAAAATTTATTCCTTTTGAGTAAATAAATAACCTAAGCTAGTGCATTACCCACTCTAAAAACTTTATTTCCTTCCAATTAAAGCACATAATGACTCTTTTTTAGCAAGTTATTATATATAATAATTGAAAGCTTTCTCACAATTTGAAGAGAAAGTATTACTAAACTTTATGAAGAAATAATTTTGCTAATAAATATTCATTTTACCATATAAAATATCTCTTATTGAGATATATACATTGGTTCGAAAATATTGCATACTTAATAAACATATATGCATGTGATCTAGCTAACAAAAGATAATAAATATATATCTTGTTAGATCCCATTAAAAAGAATATGGGGTTAAGCCTTTTTATAGACACCCAAGCATATAGGGTCTTACCACCATTAAAACACATGCAGCTTCACCCAACTTAATGTGAGACCCCATTATTGAAAGCTTAATTCATAGATATATATGAAAAAATGAGAAGGTTTACATAGACATTTACTTTAGGTAGGCTTGCTAGAATGTCTTATATATTGACGAGCAAAGGCAAAAAGGCTAGCACCTTTAGCTCATTAGTGGTTGAAGGGACTAGCAACTTTAACTTATTAATGGGTAGCTCACTAGCAAATGGCTCACTAAGTGTCTTGAACTTGTGCTAGGTGGACAACTCGCCAAGCATTTGTATAGGTTATTTAATAGATAACTACTTAATCATAGTGCTCACCTGTTACTGCACTTGCTTTTAGATGATCTCTTACATCTATGCCTTCTATTTTCATTAAGTCAAGTTATCATGTTAGTGGTGATTCTCTTGGTAAGCATTACTACATTGAAGTTTAAATATGTTTCTTAACAACACTTTGATAGGAGGAAGTAATCTTTGATGCCCAAGCGTCATCCAACATCCCAAACATAATCAAAATACTCTTTAAATCCTATGGTAGTGGTGAAGATATCCATCCTTTAAGCCGAATGAAAATCTACCATAAAGGCTTACTACATAAGATCATCATGTTGAATTCAATAAATAATTGATAATTAGATTTAATGTGAAACAAAAGTTTTAAAAGAAAATAATATATTTAAACTAAACCCTAAATAATTATAATCTTCTTTGCAATCACCTAACTTTTTAAAATCATATACTACCATTTTGAGTTTGGCTTGTTTTCATAACTCTACATGAGATATGGAAGGTAGCCCCTTAGATTCATCACTAGTGTTTGAAACAAGCTTTTCTTTCACTAAAGCCTACTTTAGCTTATAGTATCGTTCTTAAGAAAGCCTATGCATATAGGTGTTCTTCTCTCATCTCTCCCCATTTAATATACTTAACACATATTGACAAAAGTACATATTAGTTCACAATAAAATACAAATGAAAGACATAAAAAATAGTAGAAAAAGTGGCTACTATTATGCCTAAGTTTACCTAAAAATGCACAATATTGTATTATTCTAGAATTTTCTTCTATATTTGCTAAATGATGAAGTTGTAGACCTAAAGTGGATTTTCCTTTGTCTTAATCCTTGAGTTAATGTATTTTTATCTTAACCTTATCTTAAAGTCCCTTTACCATTCCACTATCTATAACAATACTTTCCTACATATTTGTTAGATGTCGAGATGTTACACTCTCTTTAGAATTTTAAAATTTTATTTTACAAAATATAGTTAATTAGTTATAATGGCAATAATTAACATGAAAATTTTTTATGTGAAATGAATAAACTACAATAAGAGGATATGAATGAGATATTGCATAAGGAAAAAGTAATTGATTTTAAGTGTGAAGTATGCTTGAAATAGTTAATAAAAGTGTGTGAAGTAAAAGATTAAAAGGTTATAGTGTTTAGAGGTGAGTATGAAAGAGAATTACAATGAATTTTTGAAAATGTCCTTTCTTTATTATCCTTAAATTTTAGCCTACACTCATTATTTCCTATTTTCAAACCTTAACTTCACTCTTTTCTTCTTCTTTTTCCTCTTCTTCTTTCAATTAAGCTAGAAGAGAGATAATCTTCACCAAACTCTTTGTATAATTAGAGTGAAGGGACTTAAATCCATTGATGTTAAGCATTTTCTTTCATTTCCCTTAAGATTTAGTGAAAATCAAGCTTAATTTTAAAAAGGAAAAATTTGTTCACTAATCTCAAATTTGTTGCATTTGGATAATTAAGGATTACCAATTCATGACTTCTATAAGCTAGAGACTCTTTTATATTAGGTGAATGAACATTTCGACTCTCATTTTACAAATTTGGTTAGATTTGCTTGTTTAAGTTTAGGTTTTAGGTATTTTTATAATTGTACGAAAAATAAGTGAAATAATGTTTAAATTATGTTTGATGATGAGAATGACATAAATGAAGAGAGGTATGAGTGTATTAATGATTTTATGAAAAGTTATGGTTTAATAAATGAGTTAGGTTCCCATTAATGGTGAATTAATAGTGTTACACAATTAGAAATCTACAGAAAATCAAATTGTAGTCAATTATGCTTGAGAATTGCCCTTTGGAGAGTCATAATCAACAATACCCTATAAAATTGGCATTAGGAGACCTATAATTAACTACATAGTTAATTATGGATAGAGGTGTTAAAATTGATTAGATTTAATAGGTTAACTTGAGACTAGTATAATTTTTCTTAGCCTGAAATTATGACCGGTACGAAAAACAATAATAATGGCTCAATTTGATAAGGAATTTGGATTGGTTCACCTGACTTGATAAATGACTAGAGCTGGTAAGTGTTAACCCATTAGGTTGGTAATAATAGTAAGTAATAAATAATTAATTTATTATATATTTAATTTTTATATAGATATTAAAATAATAATTTGGTATATTAAAATTATACTTTAATATATATAATATTAAAATTATATATATGAGCAATATTAAATAATTTTTAATATTAAAATTAATAAGTTTATATATTTAATATTGTTAATATATATTACATGAGTTTATCAAAATAAATAATTATATTAAAATTTGAATTAGTACTTTAATATTAAAATTTTAAATTATTTAAAAATTTTAAATAAATAATTTTAATATTAATTTTAAATATATTATATACATATATATAATATAATACATTATTATTTATTTTTTATTAATATATTATTTCTATAATTATTTATTTATATATATATTTGATAATATATAAATTATTAAATATATTTATTTTTATATATAATATTTTGGACTTGATTAATATATATTTAATAATATATATTGTTAAATAAAATAAATATATCAAATAAATATATAATATAAAATTCTTGATCAATATAAAATTTAAATTATTTTATTAAATGTATATATTATTAAATGCAAATTCATGAATTTATTAGGTTTTAATAATATATATTTATTTTATTAAATATATATTTAAAAATATTTATTTATTTTTATATATAATATATATGACTCATTGATATATATGATAAAATTTTAAGTTATAATAATATATAATTATATTTAATAAATAATAATAGATTTAAATTAATTAATAATATAAAATTAATAATAAATAAATAAATAATATGATAATAATAATAATATATAATAGGTTATAAAAACTTGCTTGCTAAATATCAACCTAGGACTGATATTGGGATTGAGATTGAGATTGGGACTAGTAGTGTAATAATTCAATCTAGACTTAATTTAGTGAAAAAGTAGCATAACTTACGACTGATGTGATATATAGTGTTTACTTGTTGTGTTAGCCCAATAGGGCTGAGTTAACCTATTTTGATAGGTTTAATTATGGTTAATAGGCTTACCTTTTAAATAATCGTAGTTAAGTATATAATTGACTATTCACATAGACCTCACTATATAAAAATTCATAGTTGATTAGAACTATATATAAAAGGCTCATAATTGATTACTTGGCATTAAGATTCTAGCCAGAGCCTCTTAAAGTCTCCTTGGTTGTATAGTTAACTAGACTACCCTTTATGAATTTCAAGTGTTGTGCTATAAGAAAAGGACTTGAAAAGTAAGTGTTATATAATTTTGAGTATAATTATTATATGATGTATGTTAATAAAAATGAGATATCTAACTAGTTAAAGAAGCATGAAATGGTTGCAAATTGAAATATATGTTATTAATGATAATGAATATATTGAAATCATAAGAAACATGATAAGAGCAATATGATATTTGAACATTGAATCCTGTAATAGCTAGTGAGGGATAAGGTTGATGGAAAGTCAAAAGGATAGGTTAATAAGGGATAAGGTTGGATATGAGTTAAAAGAAGATTTACCATTTTTTTTTAATTTATACATTTTATAATGATATGATTGCATATGAATGATGTTAAGTGAAATATTGAGTTTCCCCTTATATCCATGATAAGATGATTGTATGGAATAGTCTAAGTATGATTTAACATTATATATATATATATATATATATATATATATATATATATATATATATATATATATATATATATATATATATATATATATATATATATATATATATATATATATAGTTGGGTTATTAATGAGATAGGTAATACATTAGAAACTTTTTCTCTCCTTAGGCAAAGGTATCAAAGTATGACCATTCTCCTTGAATGAAATCTTAGAAGGTTCCTTTAAGGCTTAATCATAACTTCTTATATTAAGGTATAAATATATATTGATGATTCTTTATTAACTATTGTTTGCTTTTTGAGTTTTGTAGAAACTCACATTCTTCCTTATTGTTTTATTTTCTTTAGGGGATTTCTACCTTTAGGCATCCAACTACTGTCAGATAGATTGGAAATGGACTTGCTTGAAACTTCTAATTTTAAGGTAAGGCTTGAGATAGTTGGAACCTTTGTTCATGAACATTTGCTTGTATACTCCCAAAATAGATTTTTTTTTTTAAAATTGCATATTTTCCTTTATAAAAAGTACATAGTTTACAAAAAGTATGAAATTACATATATTAGAAAAGGCTGGTAGACGATTGCTTGTAGTGACCCTTTATGCCAATCATGTGCTTAAGGATAGGTTGTGACACAAGAATATTAAAAGCACTCAATAGCAAAAAAACATACATAAAGTAATTATATCTAATTATTTTAGGAAGATAGTTTTACATATATTAAATATGAAGCAAAACCAAATTGTATATACCAAGACATCCTACTAAAAATTATCCTTCAACAGTAGTTGGACACATTTCCTAATTGCAAAATTAATTGAGATTTTACTTTATAATATGACTCCTATACAATTGCTCAATGGAGTTAAAGTTAAATTTGAACTAGTTGGCTACCCTTTGGCATTGAACTCTATGTCTACGTTGTCACCCTTAGTTTGTATCTCATTAATGGATTTCATCATTATAGGACCCCTCTTACTCTTTCATTTATCACTAGCTACTTCACTAAAAGGATCCATATTGTGGGTTTTTTTTTAAAAGAATAATGTCAATAATGTATAATCATATGAAGATAAAGTTAGAGGTTGACATCATTTACTGATCAAGAAGGTGATAATTATACTAATTATACTCATAACAAATGTTACATGATGGGAATAACAAAACACATAACTTGAATGACTACCATTAATACTTAAATTAAAATAATCCACATAAATTTGTAAAAACCTCCATTAATTCATACAACCATGATACATTTAGGGTTTGTTCCATGATATATTATAATCCTAGACCCCTCAATCACTACCAAAACATGCAATGATAAATACAATAATGTAAAGCCATAAGCATGGTTACCAAACAAAGCATTAACATAACTATATATATCCTAAGATTAACTAAACTCTAAACCTTATAACAAAACCAATACAGAATATAATCTTAACAATGAAATAAGATAACACAATACAATGTCAACACACACATACACATAAAAATATCATAACCAAACAAAATAAAATAATCTATCAATATTAAAAAAATAATGAAATTAAGATAAAACATTATATTTAAGAATGATATTGATGATGATAAGGAACTTGAAGTTAACTGAGAATAAAATTGAAAATGATATGAAAGTTTCGGAATCGTCGGAAAAATGATAAAAGTGGAACAATTATCATCAAAGAACGTAGGTTTCAAATGGAAAGTAGAAGTGAAATAGAGAATGAAATAAAAGTTATTCAAGTAAATATTTCATATGTTAATCTTTTAATAAATAATTGATTCCTTAATAAAACCATATCAATGTTATATAAAATTGATGTCTAAAGTTATACCATATTTAGAAATACACCATTGCTTCCTATCACTTTAGGCATCAATTGTTTTTAAAAAATCAACATCTAAATATGGACAAATTAACTTAACGTGATTTCTTAAAAATATTAGATGTACTAAATTTTCTCATACATTAAGGAACCTAATAGTTGTCATGCATTTATACATCAACTTATGAATTAACTAATATTTTTATATGTTTTTAAAAATATTATTGCATTAATATAAATGTCAATATTAGATTTGATAGAAATCTATTTTAAATTTTTTAGTGGTTTTACCTAAATAATTTACACATGTATATAAGACTTGATTGTTTAATTACCAAAACTTAACCTTGCACCGTGTATCTAATGAATCCTATATCTTGGAGAAAAGTAGGATTTTTATGATATCTATATCTTCTTATAAAATTTTTCTATCTACAAATTTCTTTCTCAAGATAGCCTTTAAAAAAATTCATGTCAAATATAAGTCAATTCACTTCTCCACTTAAAAAAGTTAAAATAGTTACATCATTTACTACTATATCTACCATTTTCATATTTTATCACACTAATTTACTTTCTTTTTAAATTTATTACATTGTAATTATTTAATTTTCTATCATCTTTTAAATAAATGAAAAAAATTTGCAATTTACTAATAAGGTATATTTATTATTTACCTTAAAAATTTATAATTATTTTTAAACTAGTTTTAATATTTATTTTAATTTTTAAAAAAATACATGGATATAAAATGAAATAAGAAGGTGATATTTTATTACACTAATTTACTTTATTTCTAAATTTAATATATTCCAATAATTTAATTTTCTATCCTTTTTTAAATAAATGAAAAAATTTCACAATCTACTAGAAAGCTATATTTAATATTTATCTTAAAAATTTTATAATTATTTTCAAATTAATTTTAATACCTATCTTAAAAATCCTAAAAAAATAATATGAATAGAAAATGAAATGAGAATGTCAGATGTTATTACATTAATTTCCTTTCTTTCTAAATTTAATATATTACACTTATTTAATTTTCTATCATTTCTTAAATAAATAAAAAAATTTGCAATCTATTAATATATTATATTAAAAATCTTTGTAAAAAATATGAATAGAAAATAAAATGAGAAAAGAATTAATGATATACCACTTTATATATTTTTTGAATAATAACTTGATATTTCACTTTATATTTGTACAACTTATTGTTACTTCTCTAAAAGGCTAATATCAAGAATTTTAAAAATCTTATAAAAAGATATAGATAAAGGAAAAAAGGTTTTTAAGAATATTTAAGAATCTTAAAAATTTTAAATGGTTAATATCAAGAATTTTAAAAAAATCTATATTATTTTCTTTTAAAACTCTTTCACCAATATATTTTCCTCCAAAAAATTTTTTCTTCCAAAACAACCTCAAAAAAATTATGTCAAAAAGTATTTAATGCAATATATGTCATTTTCACATTTTATTGGACTGATTTATTTTTTAAAATTTTAATATATTATAATTATTTAATTTTTAATTTTTTAAATAAATGGAAATAATTTATAATCTACTAATAAATTATATTTAATATTTATCTTAAAATTTTAATAATTATTTATTTTTATTTAAACATATGTTATATTATTAATAAATTATTTGTATATGTCTGTATTATAAATTATAGTATTATTACATATTTACTTAATATTATTATGATTATAATGCTCATATGAGCATATATTTCATATTTATTATAACTATGTTTTACTAAAATTAATTTAATTTAAGGTAAATATATATAAATTTGATATTATAAATATATTTTTAAAATATTTTATTTACAATATTATCCTTTTATACTATTAGTTAAATTTAATAATTATTATCATAGATTTTAGTATATTTTAAATTATATTAAACTTTAAATTATTAATTTCATTATTTTATTAATATCCTTATTAGTTGATATTTCAAACACACTAAATTTATTCTTTTTATAAAGAATATTTGTGTAATGTAAAATGATTAGTAGTTTTTTATTTATGTATATTTTATATTCTTAATGAATTATTTATTTATATATATTTTGTAAATTATTATAGTACTCATGCATAACAAGCTACAATACATTTATTGGTAAAAAGGAGTGAATGTTGTATTTTTAAATTAATTTTGAAATATGTAAGTGTGATGGGGTTAAACATTTGATCTCTCAAACTTTAATCTTTTTATCTGATTACTAATTTTAACACTTTATATTAATTTTTTTCATAAAATAAAAAATTTAGAGAATGAGAGTAATATATAGTTAAATATTTGTATATCATTATATCTATAATTGTAAATTTTTAACTATACAAATTATATTAAACTTATTACAATTTTTTGATAATATTTATTTATGAAATATAAAACATATATATACATTTATATTAATGTTAACTAAAACATATTTTGTGCATGGCATAAGAATTAAGTTAGTATATATAAAACTTAAACTTTTATATATAGAGAGAAACTATAGTACATACAAATGTAGTAGTGTATTATTAAACTTGACTATATATTAAATTTATTTTTTAAGTTAAATCTAATGTATTATACAATTACACACCAACAATCAAATAAAATAATACATCGATATATCACAGCATCAAATACCATAATTGTTGCCTTATATACATATACATACATACATATATATATATATATATAATCTTTTAATTTTATTCTAAATTTTCAATACCAAGACAAAAATTTTTCTTTAATGTCTCTACATTTCAAACTGGGTAGTTCCTCCTGTGTATGGGGCTGAATCCCATGTTGCGGTACAACGGATGACTTGGAGGCTTGATGTGCTTCGGATTAGGTTCCGTACGTGAACAGTGGATTGTTAAGGGTCGTGAGTGATAATGGGGAAAATGGAAAAAGTGGGTCTTATTTTTGCAATATTAGTAAGTAGCCAATGAATTCAAATTTGTCTACTAAGCACAGATTGCCAAGTCGGAAGGAAAGCGATGGGTAACTTGGATCCAGTGATGGGAAAATTGTTACTCACCATCACTACCCACTCCACAAATATTTGAACCAAAACCAAGCTTGGGAACAAAGCCATGAATCATCTCGCTGACCCTGTGATACATTAGCATGCTGACAAAATCTGTTAACTCTTTACCCTTCTCCATCATTTTGATGAATAAATTCAAACCCTTTGAACCTTCATCGTTGGGACAAAATCCTGACAGAAGAGCATTATAAGAATCAGAAGTTTTATGTGCCATCTTATCAAATATCTTCAACACTGAATTCACCAATCCAGATCCCATGTATATTGTTGCTATCATCTGTGTCCAAGTTATAAAGTCTCTCACATGCATTCTCTCGAACAGTGATTCGCCATTGTCAAGAGTTCCACACTTGGCATAAAATCCAATAAGAGAATTGCTAACACACAAATTTGTGTCCAATCCAGTTTTAATAAAATGGGCATGAACTTGTTGGCTTTGCATTACGGCAACACAGCCGGCAGAAGCAGTCGAGTCGATGGCAACTTTTCCCACCCGCGGCTTTTGACGAAGTGACGACAAATCTTCGCACCGTAAGGCTTCGGACAGAATTAAGCCCAACTGCGCAAATGGCATACAGCCCAATTTCAAGCTTTTAACCAAAGCTGGGCCACCGCTTCAGTAAATGTGGATATGAGTTGGAATCGAAATTCCCACTCATCAATTAAATGTGGGACGAAACTAATATTCTTGGGGAAGATTTGTAATTTCAAAAAAATTTGGGGTCAAATTAAATTATCTTGCGCCTCCTGTCTGACGCAACATATTTTGCAAACTGCACCATAGACACCACCTCCCAACCGCCAAAGAAGACTATTCATAGATATCTACACGCGATGGCAGGGAATTTTGGGTTACTCCGAACTTGGCCTGGTCTAGTCCCTATTTTTCATATTTTATATGTTTAAATTCGATCTTTTCTCAGAAATAAAAATTCAAAACTAGTTCGGTTAATCAAGTTTTAATATATATATATATGTCCAATTTAATAATTTGAAATATGGGGGTATAAAGTCAATATATACATATATTAATTCTGAATGATTAAAATTTATTTTATAAAAAAATTAATATATAAATATAAATTAACTTAGATCGGACTGATTTTAAAATTTAAATTCAACATCAATTTTTTATTCTAATTTTTCAATTCAAGTCTTACCTTTTTAGAACAATTCGAGCCAAAAACTGGTTGAATTGCATGTACCCACCCTGATGCGCTCTTAAGTCGAGTTCTTATGTCAGACTATAATTAGCCCCTTGTTGGCAATTAAGACGCAATAATAGGAATAAAAATATGGATGCTAACAATAGCCCGAGTTCTTATTAAGGATTAATTACTAATTTCTAATTAATCATATTTAATATTTTATTTATATTTTCAGTAATAGGTAAATGCTAAAAAATAGTCTTTAGTGCTGTTATTAAATATTAATTACTAATTTTTAATTGATCACATTTAATATTTTATTTTTATTTTTAGTAATATAATCAATAATACAATTAATATTAGAATAATATTTACCCTTTTTTTGGATGGGGATAAAATAGGATGGAAAGAAGTGAAAATTTTTAAATTTAAATTGAAAAGAAATTAAAAAAAAAAATTAATTTGGAATTGATTATGAAATTTTAATCATTCATTTTATTTTTATATTTTCTTTCTTCCCTCTATTCTTTCCATCCAAATAAGAGAAGTAATAAAAATTTAATATTTTCTTTTTCTTCCATTTTCTTTCTTTTCATTTAAACAAAGCTTTAATGTTCGGTTTTTATATTAATAATATATTATTATTAAATTGATGCCTCTCATTTATTTTATTACTAAAAATAAAAATAAAAAAATTAAATATAATTAGTTGGAGTTCCAATTTTTTAAGTGTTATTTTAGAGAAAAAGATTATATTTCTATTTATTTGTCATTTTATGCAATTAATATTATATTTATTATTTTATTTTAAATATTATTTTTATTATTTAAATAAAAATATAACAATTTTATTTATCAATTAATTTTTAATAAATTATAATTAATTTTTTCAAAAATTAAAACTATTTATTATCTTCCTTAATCTTGGTATATTAATTTTAAACAATAGAAGGTGTAATGTTTAATAATCCCAAAATTATTATTAGAATTTATTTTAATAATATAATAAATGATAATATAATTAAAATAATATTTAATATTTAAATTTATTTTAATAATATATTATTATTATTAAAATAAAATTAATATTTTTTATTTATTATATTATTAAACATAAAAATAAATATATTAAATATAATTAATTAAAAAAATAATTAACCTGATATTTACCTAAAAAAATGAGTCGTCACTGAGGTGACGTGAAACGTCTGACATCATCCTTCTAGAAATTATACAGCTAACCATTTAGCCAAGCCTATTGACCCTAACATGCATCATCCTTACTATGGCTTAAATTTCCAAAGTACATGAGAAGTGATTCTTAGTTTCTTCTTTTTTTTTTTTCCCTTCTTTTAAATGAAGAGCTGTGAGGATACGTTCATTAATTACGTGGTTAATTTGAAACTTCATAAATTATTATTAAAAGATTGAAAGCCTATTTTAGGAGGAAAAAAAAAAACACTTCTCCGATTTTTTTTATTTTTTTATCAGTTGTTATTGCTTTGCATACTTCATAGCTATATAAATCTTGGCCGACTTTCTCTTACAAAATTATGATTTATGCTCCCAATGATACCTTTAATTAAAACCCCTGTGCAATTATGTTTGAACTCTTCCAAAATATTTCGATCCTTGATCCATATATATACCTGTGGATATAATTCAAGAACAAACAATTTAACATGAGTGCATTGTACAATTGTAGAAATTTATATTTCACGTAATTTCATCACACATGTAAAAGAAATACGAAACGCATGTTAATATTTTGCGTTGATAATGTAGATACAATTGTAGTGCTATTATATGAACAAACTCATAAAATATTTAATCTAACTAGTTTGAACTTAGGATTGTTTAGTTTAACTGGGGAAAGTGAAAAAAATTAATAAAAAGAAAGGGAGAAATGAAATAAATAATTTATAATCATTCATTTTAATTATTTAGTTTAAATAAAAAAAGGGAACAAAGTTTTCTTATTTTACTTTGTTAACAATTAATACACCAGATAAATTTTAATTTATTTTTTATTATTAAAAATGTAGAATGATTATTATATTTATTTATTAAAAATTAATTATTATATTTATTGTTATAATTATTATATTTTTATTTAATATTATTTTACTAATTATTACTATTATTAAAATTTATTTTTATTGTTCATTTTATTATTATCTAATATTATTATTTTTATAATTATTTATATTTTACTATTATTATTTTCTTTTTACTTTCAATATTTATTTTTTGCTAATATTTTATAATTGTAATTATTTTTATTATTATATTGTTAATAATATTTAGTATTTTTATTTGATGACGTTTATTAGATATTCTCTTTTATTTTATTTTATTAATTATTATTTATTTATCAATATTATTATCACTATTATTACTACTACTACCACCACTATTATTATGGGCAAATACACACACCTTGTGTTTTGAAAATTTTAATGAATGCAAATATTATATATATATGTAGTGCACCCATGAAAAAAAAATATAGTACCTCATAAAAAGAAAGAAATTATTAAGAAATTTTTTGATTTTGAATAGTGTTTTATGATAAAGTACTAGACTACAAATGCAAAGTTAATCAAGTGTTTGTGACATGCTTTTTTCAAATTTTTTAACTCTTGCTTCTTCTAATTTAATTTTTTGTAAAATAAAAAGAACTTTATTTATTTTTAATTCTTTTATGCCCACGTTTTATTTTGGTTAGAATAAACTCAACCATTAATTGAATTTTTTAAAGATGAATTAGGAATCTGAATAGAATTTTTCTTTATAATATAAACATTTAACTTATTTATCAAATTTTACTTCTCTTAATTAAGAAAAAATTTCTCAAAATAAAAATAACAATAGAATCTTCAATTAGATCATGTTCTATTTTAAAAAAAACTTCAAAATTAATTTGACAAGCTTATTGATTGATTATGGATGAAGTTTAAAAGAGAAATTCTTATATGTTTAAATTATGTTATGTGTTAATAATCATAATTAACAAATGAAGGATAATTGTCAACTATAATATCCATTATATCAATTTTGTAGATTTCGTGCATATCATTACTTTGATTTTTCAATTTTTAAGATATTGAATCTGCCGATTATCTTTCATTTATTCGCTATAACTATAGACATATAGTATAATTGGAGCATATAAGAATTTTTCATAACTACAAATTTTGAATTATCATCCTATTAATTGTGTTCAAAATAGGTGAACTTATATGCTAAAAAGGTCACTTTCATTTGTAAGAACATAATTTCTCTAAAAAAAATCTAAGACATTTTAGTTTTAGATTTATGATCATAAGTAATATGAAAAAAATTCAAGTGCACACCATAATTTTTTTTAAATTTTCTTATTATTATTATTATTATTATTATTATTATTATTATTATTATTATTATTATTATTATTATTATTATTATTATTATTATTATTATCACCATCACCATCAGAAATAATAAACTTAAAATTCAAAATGAGGGAATCAATTTTGTGAAATTGTGGAAAATTATCATTATTTCAATTGGGGTAATTCTATTAAAAAAATAGAGAAAAGAAATAAGATTTTTCTAAATTAAATATATTTTAAAAAAATAAAAATAAAAACATTCAATTTCCTTTCCCTTTATGACTACGATGAACCAATTAAAGGTTGTATATTTATCAATTGACACGCAATTTCTATTATATAAAAAAGAACTTCTAAAATGCCTCTCCTTCCTTGATTAACATTGCTATCATACTGAGAAGATACATATTTTCCCGAATCAAATGTTCCCTTATTGTAATTCTTAATATTTTCACTATTGTGATTATTTATAGTAATGATTATGATGAACTAGTTGTATTAGTATACCACTTGTCTAAAACTCTATTTCATGTAAATAGCTAATGATTGATAATTTAACTAATATTTAATAATTTATAACTAATAGTTGATAACTAATAAGTCAATTGATTGTACAATAAGTGTTTTATAAAATTAGTTATTAAATTAACTAAAATTATAAAATAAAGTAAAAAAATTTGTTAATAAAAATAGATATATAATTAAAACAGTTCATATTTACCTAAATTTAAATTATATTAATGTAATTAAAAAGTTTAAAATAAAAATATAATATCTAATATTTAGTTAATTATATTATATGAACTTATATATTTATTTACTTATATAATTTTTATTTTATTATTGTTTATAATAAAATTATAATTACTTAAAATATAAAAATTTATATTTGATGGCATTACATATTTATTTATATATTTGTAATTTGAAATTACAATATAATTATGTTAAAATTAAATTAATTATATATTATAAAAAATAATATGTAAGTTTATGTTATAAGGGATATGTATTGTAAATTAATAAAAAGAATAAAGATATATTTAAAAAAAATTGAAAAGATAATAATTTATAAATTATAAAATACTTAAGATAATTTATTAAATTAGAACTTTTTTTTAATAACTTAGTGCATGAAATACCTTTAGAAATTAATTTATAACTTATTAATTAGATCAAGAAATTATAAGTTAGGTTATTTATTATGTAAAACAAAACCTAAATAATTGAATTTTATTTAATTGTATAATATTTTATAAGATAGATGAAATCTAATAATTCAATTTAGTAGGGCGGCGTGAATGCTATGCAGCGGAATCTCTCCGCTATGCCATTTCTTTCAATATTGAACCGCTTCGCTACGATTCTTATAAAATCGGGCTTTCATAGCTTGATTGCTAGACAAACTATGGATCTTGAGTCTGCAAAACCCTCTTCTTTGTTCAACCGTTTTTTTTCATCACTTTCACGGCTGCTTCCGGCATCAATCCTAAACAATTTCAATCAATCTTCCAACACTGATCATGCCGAGCTTGCGGTTACCGACTCGATTCCTTCATACCCACCGCCACCGTTACCGGCGTCCATATCGCAACCCGTTGATTCGTCTTCTTTGTCCTCCTCCGAAACATTTTATGGGGAAGACAGTAACAGTGATGAATCTGCTCCTCCATTTCCCACACCCTCCCTGGAAATCTCGACGCCTGTCTCCCATCAGATGCAGACCACAACACCTAAAAATTTAGAACATTTACCTGGTGGGGACTCAGCTTCATCATCAAAAAGCACCTCAAGAGATGGAGCAAACATCTCTCCACCACAGTCATCTCCCAAGAGCCCTAACCCTAAGATTCCAAAAAGGGTTGAAAAATCACAGAATAATGAAGGCAGGGTTTCAAACACTGAAGAGCAACAGGCGGATGCGGCCCACCCCGTGTTGGAAATCATCGATAAGCAAGAACTTGGGAGGAACGTTCTTGTCCTTGCTATTCCCATGGTGATGGGTTTGGTTCCACTCGCAATGACCCTAGAGATGAAGGTGGTGATCGTTGAATTGTGTTGCGCTTTTGCAGCAATTTGGAATGGGATTCTGCTGCGGCAGAGTCACCGAAGAGCTTCAACGTTACTTCTGGTCGGAGGAATTGCGTTGATGATGTTGGCATTTTACTCCTTTGTGGCTTGTATTTTACCCTTAAAGCTTAAATGGATACCTGGACTCTGTTGGCTCGGCTCTCTTTTCCCGCTGGCCAAAGTTCTTTTAGACTTCTTTGGTCTGGAGAAGGTGGCCGGAGAAGAGAATGACCTTGAAATGGGGCAAGATTAATAATCATCACAAACCTTATAGTATATATTGAGAAAATGTTTCAATACACCAGTCATAATACCTATCCCATCCCATTAAAATTAGCCAGTTGTCAATATTATTGTATATTATATCAATATTATGGGATATGAAGTTCATATTTATTAAAAATTATATATTTTTTAATTTTTATCGCATTACAAATCATAATTGCTTTATTTATATTAAGGTAAACACATGTTATAAATCGGGTATATAAATACTTCCTCTTGTCCTAATTCTGATTCGTAGGCAGTTGCAATCATCATTGCTTTCATATCGTGTGTTGCGATATAGAAAATGCTAATAACTGTGATTTTTGTAGTGGTTGGCATAAATCGCTGTTAGTGCAAGTACATTATCAAATTTGGAGGCTGAAATTGAAAACTATCGCTAAAATATATGACTGTATTTGATGTTCTTTGCAGCTTGTTGGCCATGATAATGGGATAGCTTGGACTTAGCATCTATTCTAAGATTCCATTTATTTTGTTAAAAGAATTATATTTTAGTTTTGAAATAAAATTATTTAATTATGTTTTAATTATAAAATATTGAAATAATAAAAATATTTTATTTATTTAATATTATTTATGGGAGAATGGATATTGCACTTCTTTTCAACCTAATTTGTGTCGGTCATCTCTTCTGTTTATGTAGAAAAAAGTTATAATTATATTATCTTCTGCGACTGAATTGACCATAGATAATGTTAGTTTAAAAAATACTTTTCCACGCTTGTCCATCAGGGAAAAGCTCCATATATTTCCCGATATCACCGTCCCAAATAAAAGACAGTGAAGCAAATTACATTTTCTAGGTCACCTAACGTTTGAAAATGTCCTTCCCCCCCCCCTCTCTCCTTTTAACTGGTAACTGGTAAAGCGTTTCAAAATTTTCTTGTCTTTACTCTCTTCATATTCCGTTGGAAGTGTATTACAGGCTTACATTCATTGTATCACTTAACATATAGATTTTTGTACATAATAGTCAATGAGAAAATATTTTTGGATAAAAATTATATTTGAATATCAATTTAACTTCCTGATAATAAATGTGACATAGAAATTTCATAACATCTTTGATTCATTTGATTTCTCCAGATATAAAAGATAATGAAAATGTAGTAAGAAGTGAGGAGAGAGTTAATCAATTCTTATTTCCAGAGATATATTGAAAGTCTTGTACTTCAATTAGACAATCACAAGTATATATAAAGTGGGATTTGAAACTTTACTTTAGTAGGTTGGACTGAGTCAATTTAAAAATAAAAATCTACAAAATAAAACATCACATGGATTTAAATATCTAAATAGAGTCTGATCATTATATAATCACTAACTTTAACTTAATTAAAATATTCAATATTATTGTGAATTTGTTAATCCAAGCTTGCAATTTATCATTGATTATCCTAATTCATAAAATAATTCTAATAATTTCTTATTTAAACAGCATAATGAGAAAAATAAAATATTGTATTACAATAATAAAAAATACCAAAAACATGCATGATATTATTACAGTCATGGGCTTAGAACGAGTTGATCTTATTTTTATAAGATCAAGTAATATTTTGATTGATGAATTGATTATTTCAAGTCATGATGGTTCTGTTTGCTTTGCGCATTCAGATGAATTTCTTGTGTGGCCTTGGCATGGCAGGTTGCACCGCCATCCAAGAAGGCAGATCTTTCTTTGAGTCGCATACGCTAATATACGATGCCTTCCATGCTTTCAACTGGGAATTCTGAAGCCAACAATTATGTTCTAATTAATTGTATTTATAATCGTAGTTGCAATTTTGCTGTGATTAATAAAACTGCAGGCAAATGTGAAAAAATAGAACATTATAGTACTAAATCACGGAAGATTGTAGCTGCATTGCAGACTACAATTTAAAACTTTATTTGCAATTTTGGAGAAATTGCCACTAAAAATAAAAAAATTCTTTTTTCAGATAAGTATGTATATCTATGCCTTTCTCATATACACTGCAAGTTAATGAGAGAATTTTTTTTGCTATTAACAAGCATTACTTGTAAATCTTGATAATTTTAGCTGCAAGTAAAAAAGAGAATTTTTTTTTTAGCTGGGTGTTGAAGCCCCCCCCCCCTTTTTTTTTGGGGGCATTAAATGAACTCAACGTGATGAAACTTTGATTGTAATGTCTTGATAGTTGTCCATTTTGCTGGAAATTGACGAATAATTGTTTTGATTGATGAATTCTTGATTACATGCGCTTGATCTACTTGGGAAGTCTTTCGGTTTGTAAGATAATTAAATAATTGAATACATTAAAAATCTTATTTATAGGGAATATAAAACCTACTCAATGAAAACCTTTCTAATGCCCTTTACAAGATTTCTCTAAATTTTATACCTATGATTTAGCATCATAATTGCATATATATTTTTTATAGATATTTTATAAGACATCCCCCAAGACTTTGCTTAACTTAATTTTAGATTTTTCTAGGTGACTCTAGATTATTCTAGATTATAACTTTAACATTGCCTCATAATCTAGAAAAATTATGAACTTTGCTCATATTACTTCTTGACGTATGCTTTGATTTCTTGCTAATTTAGTCTTGAATGCACTTTTGTTATCATAATTTTGTTGCTTTTTCTAGCGACCATTGTTGCATATTTCTTCATCATTCTTATGCTCTTCATCTTAGAAGAGTCTTGAATCCTTGCAAAACACTTGTTCTGCAATCTTGTTTTACTTGCAGGAGCATGTCCATTGATGGCTACTTTTCACACCCGCGGCTTTTGACGAAATGACGACAAATCTTCACACCGTATGGCTTCGGACAGAATGAAGCCCAACTGCGCAAATGCCATACATACAACCCAATTTCGAGCTTCTACCCAAAGGTGGGCCACCACTTCAGTAATCTCTTAGTGCCCACGTGGATATGAGTTGGAATTGAAATTCCCGCTCATCAACTAAATGTGGGACGATACTAATATTCTTGGGGAAGGTTTGTAATTTCAAAAAACTTTGGGGTCAAATTAAATTATTTTGTGCCTCATGCTTGATCCATCATATTTTGCAAACTGCACCATAGACACCACCTCCCAACCGTCAAAGAAGACTATTCATAGATTTCTACATGCGATGGCAGGGAATTTTGGGTTACTCCAAACTTGGCCTGGTCTAGTCCTTATTTTTCATATTTTATATGTTTAAATTCGATCGTTTCTCGAAAATAAAAGTTCAAAACTAGTTCTGTTAATCTAGTTTTAATATATATATATATATCAAATTTAATAAGAGAAATAATAAAAATTTAAAATTTTCTTTTTTCTCATTTCCTTTCTCTTTATTTAAATAAACACTCAACGTTAGGTTTCTTTTTTAATAATATATCATTATTAAATTAATATCTCTCATTTATTTTATTACTAAAGACAGAAATAAAAATATTAAATATAATTAGTTGAGGATTAATAATTATTTCATTAATTCTTTTTTATCAGAGAAAAATTTTATTTCTATTTATCTATTATTTTGTGAAACTAATATTGCATTTATTATTTTTTTAAATATTATTCCTACTATTCAGATAAATATTTAATAATTTTATTTATCAATTAATTTTTAATAAAAAATATATTAATAAATTATAATTAATCTATTTTAAAATTAAAATTATTTATTATCTTCCTTATGTCTTAACTTTAAAGGACACTTAAAAAACATTGAAGGTGTAATATTTAATAATCCTGAAACTATTGTTAGCATTTTTCTTAATAATATAATAAATGATAATATAATTAATATTAGAATAATATTTAATATTAAAATTTTATTTTAATAATATATTATTATTAAAATGAAATTAATATCTATTATTTATTATATTTTTAAACATAAAAATGAATATATTAAATATAATTAATTAAAAAATAATAATTAACCTGATATTTACCTAAAAATATTAGTGGTTAGTGAGGTGACGAGAAAAGTCTAACATCATTCTTCCAGAAATCAGAGTAGCTATTTTAGTCGCCAGGGAAGTGACGCGAGAAGTCTGACATCGTTTTTTCTAGAAATCAGAGTCGCAACAAGGGACTAAACCCCCGCTTGATTCGGGTTACTTTAGAAGGGAAAGAAAATAAGTCGGAGAAAAGTACAAGAAAATTAGAAATTCTATTGCTTGGCTCGTAGGAGAAAACAAGAGGAGAGTGAACATTGCGGTGAAATCGTACAGTGGGATTTACCTGTTTTTTTCTCCTTCAAATATAAGAAGAAAAGTAAGAAGAAAAGTGAAGAGAAGTTACTAACAATGTTGCTTGGCTCATTCTATCTCATCTTCACCGCTTTAGACTACCATTGCTATTGCCTATTCCATTAGAAGAAGAGTTTTCTTCGACATTGTTCTCAAAAAGTCGAATCTAAGTAGATAACACACGATCTTTCTCCTAGAGCTTCTGATTTGTAAGATTGGTTTGGTTTTCCTGTTGCTGCATTCTATCACGGCCTCTGATTTCACAGATCCGTCATCGTTCGTTGCTACATTTTCCACCAATCACCAATATTCTGCTCTAGGTGTTTGGGTTCGTATTTGATCGTGTCATTCAAACTTATTGGAAGTGAGCATCCCACGACATTACTTTTGGGTGCGGATTGCTATGATCTATAAGTGTCAAGTCATATGGAGTTTTTATAATTATTTGTTTGTTATTAAGAAATTTATACTTTTAAAAAATTTATTTTTTATATTTTATTTAATTTAATTTTAAATTTTTAAAAAATATAATTAAATATAATATTTTCTTCTCTATTTTCTTTTTCTCATATTTTCTCCTACAAACAAGCATACTTAAAAAAAATAATTTTTCTCTCTTTTTCTTTCTCCTCTAATGTCTTTCTTTCTTATTTTCTACTATAACCAAGCAAAGCATAGGTTTCTTTTTATGTATTTTGGAATGTAGAATTCAAACATTATTGTTTTTTATATAAAAAATAAAGATATAAATAGATATAAATTTAAAAATCATTTTTTAATTTATTATTATTTATTAAATTTTAAATTAAAAAAGTTTATCCAAAATTGTGATGCTGCAATCCATCAATGCTGAACCAATTGTCAAACAAATTGACCGTAACATGCATCATTTCTTACTATGACTCAATTTTTCAAAGTATATGTGGACTTGTTCTTTGCTTCCTTTTTTTTTTTTTAATATTAAATGAAGAGCTGTGAGGATACGTTCATTTATTACGTGGTTAAGTCGAGGATTCATAAATTGTTATAAAAAGATTCTAAGCCCATTTTAGGAAAAAAAAAAAAACACTTCTCCATTTTTTTTATTTTTTCCATCAATTGCACTTGCTTTGCGTACTTCGTAGTCTTGGCCGACTTTCTGTTACAAAATTATGATTTATGCTCCCAATGATCCCCTTAATTAAAACCCCCATGCAATAAGATTTGAACTCTTCCAAAATATTTCAATCTTTGATCCATATAAATACCTGTGGATATAATTCAAGAACATACGTGTTAGCCAAAAGAAATGCAATTTAACATGCGTGCATTGTACAATTGTAGAAATTTATATTTCATTTAATTTCATCACACATGTAAAAGAAATACAAAACGCATATTAATATTTTGTGTTGATAATGTAAATACAATTATAGTGCTATTATATGAATAAACTTATAAAATATTTAATCTAACTAGTTCGAACTGAGGATTGTTTAGTTTAACTGCAAAAAGAGAAAAAATTTCATAAAAAGAAAGAGAGAAATGGAATAAATAATTCATAATTATCCATTTTAATTATTTAGTCTAAATAAGAAAGGAAATAAGTTCTCTTGATTTATTTTATTAACAATTAGTACTTTGAATGAGAATTAATTTACTTTTTATTATTAAAAGTTAAAATAATTATTATATTTATTTTTTAAAAATTAAATAATTTAGTAAATAGGCCTATTAAAATGAATAATTTAGGCCTATATTTTGTAAATTTACATCGTAAGTCTATTGGATCAATTTTTTTAATTGTTAATGTATATACATAAACATAACATAATATATCATAATATATCCATCTATAAAATATATATAATATTAATAATATTTTAATACATGCAATTATATATATAAATCTAAAAGCATCACTAAAAAATAATGATAATTGAGAATTTTTAACTGTAAAAATATAATTTTAATATTCTTTTAATTAATATAATAATGCATGATTAAATGATAGTATAAAATTAATTTACATTAATAATAAATCATATTTAAACCTTAAATCTAATTTGATTATTAGTTTTGTTTTGGATTTGAAGGCCTCTACCTGCTAATTTGTTTTAAGCTTCTTTATGTAAGTAGATTTAATATATGTTAACAAGTCAAACTAACCTTTTTTAATAGGTTAGATTAAGCCCAAATTTTAATTTTATATAAATTAATAGATCAAATTCGAGCTAGTATTTTACAAAATATGTCTAATCTATTTAAGATAAAATTCATTTTCCACCTAACCTATTTTGCTCATTATTTTTAATATAAGAAAGTATTATTTTAATTTTAATTTAAAATAATTTATTAGTTTATTAAGAATGACGTTATTTATAAATTATTTAATATTAAAATAATCGATAATGAGAATTAAATTCAAATAATGATAAAGGTATATATATTTTAGTATGAGCGCAGGTTTTTATTACTTTTTTTTCTTTTATTTATAATTATGTTTGTTATTTAAAATATGATTTCCAATTTTTAAATTTTATTCTTATTAAAATATATTTATTTTTATTTACCTTCGAATTCATTCTAGTAATTAAATTTAAAATATAAATAGTTAAAGATAACAAATTTGTCTATCGCTATCTTTTGTTGAAAATAGTTCCAAGGAAAAATGGACATCCATTATTTCACATCTTAGTGATTAGATTCTATTTCAGAGAAGTTAACACAATTGGAAACACCTATGTTCTCTGTGAATACTCTATTGGATTAAGCTTAACGAAACGTACCATCAGATCGGAAAATTAGGTTAAAATATTAAGAAGAATGATTAAGAGGATTCTCCAAGTAAAAGTAAATTGAATCATAAGAACTAATCCCACCAAGAAAACGCCAATTCTTTGGTGACACTTAAAAGTATGTGTACGTCATGCAAGCTATTATTTATTTTGGTAGCAAAAAAATTATTAAATAAACTTTTTATTTATATTCAGAATATTTTTATATTTTTTAAGTATAAAATTAATCCTTCTTTTTAATAAAATTATTTTTAGAGAGAACTTTTTATCAAGTATGAAATTACTTAAAATTTAATTTATTTTTATTAAATCAACTAATTATTTATTTAAATAAATTTTTTCAAAGCAGTAGAGAAAGCAAAAGCAATTAATATTTGGTGAAAATTTATGATACATCATTGCGATGTGCTATTAAATTTTATAGTATATTAAATTTATTTTTTTAAATAAAATTTTATTACACAATTGTAAACTGATAATTAAATTTGATGATACATTATACTCATCTCCTAATATTTATTATCCATCTGTAACGTGAAGCATTTCTGTAGTGCAGAATATTTGACTTTAACCGCAATTACTTGGTAAAGAATGATTAAAACATCTCAACATCTCAGTCCAAAAATGCATCTCGATCAAAATATAGATCGTTCTACTGTTACGGCATAGTGCACTGTAATTAGTGAATGCTTACTGATTAAAGGGCAGATCAAATTTTTGACTTATTTATAGATACAATTTAATCCTACGAATTAATTAATTTTCACAAATTGACGACTACATTATTATAAAGTAGTTTTACTTTATAATGTATTTATATATATATATATATATATATATATATATATATATATATATATATATATATATAAATACAAAATATGTAATTTTAACTAATTTTATTTGTTTAAATCAATCAGAATTGTAACAATATGCATATATAAATTTAATTTATTGTCAATATAAATCAATTATATTATCATTTATATATTTATATATTATCATATTAATAAAAATAGTTAAAATATATCAATTATTAGCAAAAAAAAATTATTATTTATTATTTTTTAACATAACATATTCTTTGTTGATAGTATATAAAATTTTGTACTGACAAAATTGAAACCTGAAATAAAATTATAATGGGAATGAAAGTGGAATTTGCATTCTTGCCATTATCATATGTTAATGGGCAAAGTTTTTGCTCGTGCTTATGAAGATGTGTCTGAACCAAACAGAATAATTAGTGGCGTAAGCAGACATTCTGACCGCCGCCCTCAAGAAACTTGCGGTGCAGTAAAAATTATTTCCCTAAATATTTAAATATTTTTTTAAAAAAAATAGTGACGCAGGCCACCCCCGTGATTCAGTAATATATAATTTAAATATTTTTTTTACTTTAAATTGCCGTGAGGCACGTGATATATATATATATATATATATATATATATATATATATATATATATATATATATATATATGACATTAGTTTTTTTATTTTTTTATTTATAATTTATTTTTTTAATTATTGTTTATTTGTAATTTTGACTTAAATTATATTTAATTTAATTATATATATAATAATAATAATCAACTATATAATAATCAACGATTTTTTGATAACTACCAATTTTATTATATTACATATATTATACAATATAATGAGGGATAACTACCGATTTTTTAATAACTACCGATTTTATTATATTACTCTTATGGTTTCCTTAGTGTGTGTGTGTTTTCCAGATGATGACTGCGTGACTAACCGGAAGATTACATGGGGAATACTCCTATGGTTTCCTTAGTTTGATTATTTTCTTCTACTGAGCTGGCGAATACTCTTATTGTTTCCTAACCGGAAGATTACATGGCGAATACTCTTATGGTTTCCTTAGCGCGCGCGCGCGTGCGTGCGTGTGTTTTCCAGATGATGCTTGCGTGACTAACCGGAAGATTACATGGGGAATACTCCTATGGTTTCCTTAGTTTGATTATTTTCTTCTACTGAGCTGTGAGAAGCGAACTTTCTGACTAAGCAGGTCGCCTAGGACAGTCAACTTCAACTGAATTAGCTGTGTTTTATTATTTTTATTGTAACATTATATGTATAAAAAAATGTTTAAAATTAAATTTTAAATATAAAATAAGAATTGTTGTTAAATATAAAATAATAAAATTAATTTATAAAAATTAATTTAATATATAAAAAATTTTAATTTTAATTTCAAATCTTACTTTTTATATCTATAACATTTTTGCTGTTTTAAATATTGTCGAATTAACACCATTTCAAAGGCCTCGAAAACGTAACTGAATGAACCGACATGGGACGCATGCAAATGGAGGGTTCTTGACGTGGGAACTGAGATTGATTCAAAGTTTGAGGTACTTTAATGAAACATTCAAGAGACATTCATTCCAAGGCAGGATCCCTTTGGAGGCCTTTCGATTTTCAAAGTTAGAGCACGTGCATTTTCGTTCAGATATAATTTTACTGAACCCACAGGTCTGTATTTCAAGACAGGATCTGGCATTTTGTCCCGATATATATATATATTGCCTCCCAAAACATCAAAGGAAGAGTTTTGTTACCGTAGATATTTGCATTTGTCGTATATAATGCTAAACTTTTTCACGACGTTATAACCAATAGAATTTTAATAATAATACACCTACTATTGCAGGAATTTAATTTAAAATTTGTATAAAATTTAGGATATTATAAAAACAAAATTAAAGCAAAAACATACCTTAATCATAGATTTAATTTTTCTGAATATGATAATATTAAGATGAATACCATAAATATAGATTTTCCTTTCTTCCTCCTATGTGACTCTCAATAAGACAAGCCTATAAATACAACTAGGTTAGGGATGAAAAAGAGATTTAACCAATATAAATAAAATTTTATCAAACCCTTCTATTATGACTCATAAAAAGTATAAGAGTGAATGATAAAATTGCAATATGTATGTGTATGTATGTGTGTGTGTATACAATTATATGTATAAATCTAAGAGCATTAAAATAATAATAATTAAAAAAATTTAACAATAGAAATATAGTTTTAATAGTTTTTTAATTGATATAATAATATATGATTAAGTAATAGTATAAAATTAACATAGGCTAGTGGTAGATCATACTCAAACCCTAAATCTATTTTGATTATTAGTCTATTCTGATTATTAGTCTATATTAACTTTGAAAGTCTTTGCATATTAACTTATTTTAAATTTATTTATATAAGTAGATTTCCAAATATGCTAACAAGTCAAACAAACCTTTTTTAATGGGCTAGATTAAGTTCAAATTTTGGTCTTATATAAGTTAATATGTGAGGCTTAAGTTAATATGTTACAAAAATACATTTAATCTATTTAAGATAAAATTCAATTTTGATCTAACGTATTTTGCTCCTTATTTGTAATATTACAAAGTATTATTTTAATTTTAATTTAGAATAGGTTATTAGTTTATTAAGATTGATGATATTTACAAATTATTTAATATTAAAATAATTGATAATGAGAATTCAAATTCAAATAATGATATATATATATATATATATATTCTAGTTCGAGTGCATGTTTCTATTACTTTTCTTCTTTCATTTATAATTATGTTTGTTATTTAAAATACGATTGTCAATTTTTAAATTTTACTCTTTTTAAAATATATTTATTTTTATTAACCTTCGAAACCATTCTAGCAAATAAATTTAAAATATAAGTAGTTAAAGAAAATATATTTATCTATCTCTATCTTTTGTTGAAAATAGTTCAAATGAAGAATGGGCATCCATTATTCCATATCTCAGTGGCTAGATTCTATTTCAGAGAAGCTAACCCAATTGGAAACACCTACGTTCTCAGTGAATACTTTATTGGCTTGAGCTTGATGACACGGACCATCAGATCAGAAAATTAGGTTAAAATATTGAGAAGAATGATTAAAGAGGATTCTTCAAGTCAAGGTAAATTGAACCGCAAGAACTAATCCCACCAAGTAAACGCCAATTCTTTAGTGACACCAATTTTCAAAAGTGTACGTATGTCGTGCAGGCTATTATTTTATATTGGTAGCAGAATAATTATTAGATAGACTTTTTTTTTTATTTATATTCAGATGAAATTATAATAATTTTTTTCCAATAAAACTATCTTCCAAGATTGTATTCAAAACTTTTTATCAAGTTTGAAATGATCTAAAACTTAACTTATTTTTATTGAGTCAATCAATTATTTATTTGAATAAAATTTTTCAAGGAAATAAAGAAAGCAGAAGTAATTAATATTTAACGAGAATTTATAATATATCACTATACTATACTATTAAATTTTACTATAGAATAATAAATTAATATTAAATTTGATAGCACACTATAATAATCTCCTAATATTTATTATCCATCAATTACGTGAAGTATTTCTGTAGCGCAAAATATTTGACTTTAACCACAATTACTAGGTAAGGAATGTTTGAAACATCTCCATCAAAAAAGTGCATCTCGATCGAAAAACAGATTGTTCTACTGTTGACGCATAGTCCACTATAATTAGTGAATGCTTACTGATCAAAAGGGCAGATCAAATTTTAGACATTTTCATGGATACAATTTAATCCTACGAATTAATTAATTTTTGCAAATTGATGAGTACATTATTATAAAGTAGTTTCACTGTATAATATATTTGAATTTATATATATAAACTATGTAATTTTAACTAATTTTATTTGCTTCAATCAATTAAAATTGTAACAGTGTGCATACATAAATTTAATTTTTTATTAGCATATATTAATTAATTATTATTATTCATATATCATCGTATTAACAGAAATAATTGAAATATATCAATTATTAGCAAAAAATAATTATTTATTGTTTTTTATGACGTAACATCTTCTCTGTTGATAATAAATAAAATTTTATACCGACAGAATTGAAACTTGAAATAAAATTATAATGGATGAAAGTGGAATTTGCATTCTTGCCATTATCATATGTTAATGGGCAAAGTTTTTGCTCGTGCTCATGAAGATGTGTCTGAACCGAACAGAATAATTAGTGGCGTAAGCATGTGTCAACTTCGATGCTTTAGTGTCTCCATTGGGAGGAATTCTTACTTGTCCCCACATCCCATGCATGCCCAATTTGCCGTGTCTTATTATAAACGGTAAAAATAATTCAGGACAAGACAGGAGGGAGAAAATCAAAATGCCCTCCAGAGTTTCCTGACCACATATTATGATGACTTTTTAAAGTCAACCAGTCAATTGTTTTAGCAAAAAAATAAAAGTCACTACCCTAATTTTCCTTTTAGTAATAGTATAAATTTACCGTAAAATGATGGGCCTGAATAGAAATGATTTTAATTAAGGGAAAAGTTTCGATACACACCATTTTTAATAAATAATAAAATTTACAGAATTATAAATCTTATAATTTATGAAAAAAATTAAACTTAATGTACTTCTAAAAAGATGTATTTAGTACTAATAATCCATTAATACTTTTAATTTTTGGAACAATTTCTTATTTGGTGTTTCTAAAAAAAAATAAAAAAAAGATGTCTCTAATTAATTTTTTTTAACATAAAAGTAAGGGATAGCAGCTTAGTCCCGAGGTTAGAGAATGTCACTAACTTGAGTTAACAAAAATACTTAGATTGTTAATTTACCAAAAAATAACACTTAGAATGTTAGATCCTAAAATTTTGAAATCGTTGGTATTTAAGACATAAATACTAAGAAACAATGAATCTTACAAATTATTTTCCGGGAGGGAACAGTGACAATGAAATTGCAGTTGACTACTTGACGCAGGCAAGTATCCCTAGCGTGCGACACCTAATCTCTGAAGAAATTGCCTTGCGCTACTACTAATACTGGGTTGGCTTGGTGTCCAAAAATATGTATTGTGGTTGAGCATGAAGCAGTTAAATGGATAAGGAATGTTGTCAGGAATCGTACGGGATGTCTATCCCAAATTGTATGCTCCCGGGAAATGCCACCTTTCATGGTTTTGATCCTTTTCATTCAATAATTGATTACTTTTCAGGAAAAAGAAATTGAATCTTACAAATTAGTTAATATGTCTTATGTGCATACTCTTGTAAAAGAGACATTATATTTTATTAAAAAAATAAGAATTTTCTTATTTTATGAGAAAGGAAATAAATCTAAGAAATACTGATAAACCCCATATTTGTAAATCCATCACTTGGAATCATTGAGAGAGAGAGAGAGAGAGAGAGAGTTGAATTGATTTGAAATTGGATTTATAAACGCATGAATTCAAAGTCAAGTAAAATGAATCTTTTTTTTTTTAGGTTCTAAAAGCAAAGATTATATGTTTCCTGTGTTCAAGAATTCGTATTCAAATAAATTGGATCTATATTTTTATTTCTCTTTAAAAAAAAACATTTGTTTCACATACGAGGTAGACATCAAAATGTAAGAATTTTAAATATATTTTTAGGATCTCATGTGATAATTAGAACACCATAAATATGAAATTAGAATTTACTTACCTGATGGATTTGCAGCCATGATTGAATTCAGTGGAAGCTAATGAATTCTACTCAACTAGATCTTCCTCTTCGCTCTTCTCTTTGGTGGCGGCTCTCAATGGGTAGAAACCGTGTGTATGAGAAGTGAAGAGGGGACCTAACCTTAATCCTTATTTATAATCCTAGCAATCCTCCCCATAAAAGGATTCCTAAGTCTTTTAGGCCTACACAACCGCCAATACCACACTAATCTATGTAGATGTGCTAAGCCCATATTTTTAAGATCACAATTTTAAATGGACTCCATGCATATCTCATAATTGGGCTAAATATCTAATCAGTCAGTTTTTTTATTAAATCACAAATTACCAATTAATAGCAGCTCACTTTATGGAAAATTCTAACATTCTCCCACTTAAGCAATATTAATTAGGTTTTATTAAAGTTTTAACAAAATATATTTTGAAAACAAGACTCCAGACTGATTAAAAAAAAAAAAACTTTTATGTGGCCACAAAGAAAAATAATTTAGCCCTTTGAGATAACATCACAACAATCCTATCTAATATAGCCAACTAACACTGAATCATAGCGGCCTTTATGCCCCTTATTGACATAAGACCAATCTATGGTTACAAGTGTTAGTGACTTTATCGACAATGGATTTTAGTGTGGCTGTGTAGTAAGAAAATAGCATCAAATGTGATCAAACGTGTTATTTTCATTATCAGTCCTCCATGATTTCTCTAAAACTTGATGAGAAATCTATATACTGTATGTATGTCTCATTCATATTCTCGAGATCATTTAATGGTGTCATTCCATAAGACATACTTTCTTGACATCAAAAATCATACTTAAGACAGACACCAGTCTTAAGTAGTAAGATTTCAATACTTATAAGTATATGTTCAAGTAAGAATATATAATAGCATAGATTATCTACTTTATGATGATCATCAATGAAATTAATAATCTTATAAAAAGAGTGTCTAACATAATAAATTATAGCATGAGAGTATCAAACACAAGAAATATGCTCCCACTAATAAAATACATCAAAAGACTTTAAGACACCCATACTCTCAACATGTTTGCTAAAAACTACAGGTCTTAATCCTTTAGTCAGAGGATCAGCAATCATCTTATTTGTATCAATATGCTCTATAGTAATATCACCATTTTTCACAAAATATCTGACTTTAAGGTACTTTATTTCTAAATGCTTAGACCCACATGTAGTTTTGTTGTTTTTGGAAAACAACACAGTAGATTTGTTATCACAATAAATTCTTAGTGGATTAGAGATGGAATCAATGATGCGAAGACCAGAAATAAGATTCTTTAGCCAAATGGCTTGTGTAGCTACTCCATAACACGCAACAAACTCAGCTTGCATAGTAGAAGAAGCTAAGAGTGTTTGTTTTACACTCTTCCAAGATACAGCTCCTCCAGCTAATGTAAAAATGTATCCTGAAGTGGATTTCATATCATCTTGAGAGCCAGCAAAGTCAGAACCTGTATATCCAACAATCTCAAGATTGTCAACTTTTCTATAAACCAACATGTAATCTTTTGTCTTTTGTAAGTACCTTAATACTTTCTTAACAGCAACCCAATGATCCATACCAGGGTTAGAAAGATACCTACCAAGAACTCCTACTGCAAATGCAATGTCAGGCCTAGTGCAGACTTGTGCATACATAAGACTCCCCACTGCACTAGAATAAGGTATATTCTTCATAGATTCTCTTTCTAAATCATTCTTGGGACATTGACTAAGGCTGAGTTTATCACCTTTTATGACAGGTGCATCCCCACCCTTACAATTCTGCATATTAAATCTAGTGAGCACACGATCAATGTAAGACCTTTGTGAAAGTCCCAACAAACCTCTAGATCGATCTCTATGAATCTCTATCCCAAGAACAAATGAAGCATTCCCAAGATCTTTCATATCAAAAATCTTGGACAATGATTGTTTAGTCTCATGCAACAATCCATTATCATTACTGGTTAATAGAATATCATCCACATAGAGGACAAGAAAAATGTACTTACTCCCACTGATCTTAAGGTATATGCACTGATCAACTTTATTTTCCTCAAAACTCATGGAAGTGATCACCTCATCAAATTTAAAATACCATTGCCTTGAAACTTGTTTAAGTCCATAAATAGACTTTTTAAGCCGACACACTAAATGTTCTTTTCCAGGTTCTTGAAAACCCTCTGGCTGTACCATATAAACTTCTTCTCTCAAATCCCCATTCAAAAAGGCTGTCTTCACATCCATTTGATGAAGCTCTAAGTCATAGTGTGCTACCAAGGCCATGATGATTCTAAAGGAATCTTTAGATAAGACTGGTGAAAAGGTCTCATTATAGTTCACTCCTTCTTTCTGAGTGAATCCTTTTGCCACTAATCTAGCTTTAAACCTTTCAACATTTCCTTTAGAATCTTTCTTGGTTTTGTACATCCATTTACATCCAATAGGTTTGCATCCATTTGGAAGCTCAACAAGTTCCCAAACAACATTGTGAGCCATAGAATTTATTTCATCTTTCATTGCATCCATCTACATATTAGACTGTGCACTAGTTATTGCATCTTTGTAAGTCACAGGATCAACAACATGACTAATATCATAGTCACTCTCTCCAAGGAAAACTAAGTAATCATTAGAGATTGCAGATCTTCTTTGTCTAGTAGATCTTCTCAAAGGCACCTCAACATCATTCTCTTGAGCTTGAATTACATCAACAGGATCGGGAATTTGATTAAAAGGATGAGCAAGTGGGAGAGGATCTGTATTCTGCTGCACATTTTCTCCTCTTCCAATATCTACTGGTACTATAAGATTTTGTGGGTTTCGCAAAGGGAAAGTGACATATCTTACAGGTTCATCATCATTGGTAAGTTCTATGATGCTTTTATCTGCAGTATCCCATTCCAAGAATTTCGCCACCTGTGACTCCACAATTTTTGCTCCACGTTCAGGGCAATAGAATTTATACCCTTTGGAATGATCTGGGTACCCTATGAAGTAGCAACGAGTAGATCGAGGTTCAGTTTTCTTTTCAAAAGGATTATAAATTCTAACTTCTGCAGGACATCCCCAAACTCGAAAGTGATTCAAGCTAGGTTTCCTTTTGGCCCATAGTTCAAAAGGTGTTTTTGCTACAGATTTGCTAGGCACTCTATTCAATATATATAATGCACATTTCATGGCTTCACCCCAAAGAGATTCAGGAAGATTGGTTCTACTCATCATGCTCCTCATCATATCTTTAAGAGTGCGATTTCGTCTTTCGGCCACACCATTTTGCTCAGGACTACCAGGTATAGTATATTGGGCAATTATCCCATTCTCTTGTAAGTATTTAGCAAATGGTCCCATATGCTGTCCAGTTGTGCCATGTCTACCATAATATTCACCACCTCGATCAGACCTAACAATTTTGATGACTTTTCCCAATTGTTTCTCTACCTCTGTTTTAAAAATTTTAAATTTTTCAAAAGCACAAGACTTCTCCTTAATTAAGTAAAGATAACCATAACGAGAAAAATCATCAATAAAGGTAACAAAATATTTATTGCCACATAAAGTAGGAGTAAGTGGTCCACTAATATCAGTATGCACAATTTCTAAAAGGTCAGAACTTCGAGTGGCACCTTTATTTTTAGTCTTAGTTAACTTACCCCTTATACAATCAACACATGTGTCTAAGTTTTCAGATTTAAGAGAAGGTAAAGAACCATCTTTTATTAATCTATTAATTCTCTCATTTGAGATGTGACCTAATCTTTTATGCCATAATAAGAAAGATTTTTCACTAACTAAAGTTCTCTTAGACACTATGTTTTCAACATTCATAGTACTGTATTCATTATTTTGGGCCAAGCACAATCTATATAAACTATCATCAAGCTTAAATTCACCTATAATTTTAGAATTTAAAAAAAAATCAACTTTTCTATTCTTGATGATAAAATGATAACCATGTTTATCCAAAACAGAAACTGAAATTAAATTTCTCCTAAAGGAGGGAACATAAAAAACATTTTCCAAAATAAGTTCAAAACCAGACTCCAAATTTAAACCTATTGTTCCAATAAAACAAACTTCTACTTCAGCATTATTTCCAACTCTAAGTTTGGCCTCTTTCTCACTTGGCTTCCGTTTGCTTTTGAACCCCTGCAAAGTAACAGCAACGTGAATAGTTGCACCACTATCAAGCCACCATGAGTTTAATGGTGCACTAATAAAATAGGATTCAAAACAAACAAAAGCTAGTGATTTACCTTCTTGCTTACCCTTTTTCTCTAACCAAGATTTGTATTTGTGACACTCGAATTTCTTATGACCTTTCTTTTTACAGAAAAAATATTTATTTTCTTTCTTAATGACAGCTTTAGGACCACTTACCCCTCTTTTCTGATTACTACCTTGGCCTTTCTTGTCCTGAGACTTATTAGGTGCTTTTGATCCAAACTTCCTAGACTTGTTGAAATTTTTCTGGTAGGTAGATTTAGAGTTAATGGTAAGTAAAGCACTCTCATTTTTCTCCCTTTTAAGTTTTTCCTCTTCTGAAACACATTTAAATATAAGATCATTGATACTCCAAACTTCATTCATGGTGTTGTAAGCAGTTTTAATTTGGGTGAACTCAAGAGGAAGTGAATTGATGGCATGGTGAACAATAAATTTGTCAGGTAAGGTGATTTCATGGGAAGCTAATTTGTTTTTGATATGGACCATTTTCATGATAAAGTCTCTAACATTTCCAACAAAATCATACTTCATGCTTGTCAGCTCACTCATAAGATTCCCAGCCTCAGACTTACTGGATTTTTGGTACATTTGACTAACAGCATCATGGAGTTCTTTAGCATTCCCAATCTCATCCAACCCACTCAGAAGATGTTCAGAGACAGATCTCTTAATAGCATGTAGACACATACGATTTGCTCTATCCCACTTGGCAAAAAACTCCTTTTGTTCAGCAGTACTTTGGGCAGTGATGGTACCGGGTGGATTAATCCGTAAGGCTATGTCTATATCACTCATAACTAAGGCAAAATTCAAGTCTTCATTCCATCTCTTATAGTTAGATCCATGTAGGATCTCAATGGTAGCTTGGTTGCCATTTACAGCAAAAGTCACTGTTCAAGACAAATTGCAACAATTAACCAATGGATAATTTTAAAAAGAATAGCAACGATTCCAAATGTGCTATAATAACTAGAGAGTCTAGGTGCATCATCATATTCTCCCCTTTGGGTAGAGAACATAACATGCTAGTAAGTACCCTCCTCATAAGGCTAATATGAAAATATCCAATTTTAAAAAAATCCATCCCCTTTGGGCAGAAAGACTTTCTAAATTAAAATATTTTTATCCGTGATGCCTTATGCCACAATGCTAAAATTATCTTACATAATAACCCCCTTTGGGCAGGCGATTATATAATATAATTCTAGTATTATCCCATGATTTCTAAATAAGAAAATATTTCACTAATCACTATAAATGAGCTACTTTGGCAGTCAAGTATTTATAGTTACTAATGAATTTTTTTTTTTTGAATCAGGAAAAATTAAATTATCCAATATCTTAATTTGCATACTCAACCATATGTATGCAATGAACTCTTAAATAATGTTGCATAATAAAATCTTGAACAAAATTTAAAATTAACATAATTGTAATATCTAATATATTCACTCTAAAAATAAATAAAATTAGGAAGAGTGAATATCATTAATGAATTACAAATATTTTATTTTATTTTATTTTTAGAAAAATTTTATAATTCTGGGAAATATATATATATATATATATATATATATACACGTCATCTTTTCCAACGAAAAGATTTGTACGTCGGGTTTCAAAAAGCACATGTACGTCAATCCAAAAATATATATATATATTTATATAAAGTTATTGGTACGTCAGTTTTCAAGAAGAGATAGGATGAAGAATTATAACATTAACCAACGTCAGAAAAGATATATATATAGAAAAGAATTATATAAAAAAAGATATAGAAAAGATATATATATATATATATATATATATATATATATATATATATATATATATATATATATATATATATATATATATATAACATTGACCAAGGTGGTTTGGCGGATAAATGTAAACCAGACGGCAAATCCAAATACGTGATTCAAGGAAACAGATATATGAAGCACGCCAATCGAAAAAGTTAAGAAGATATATATTTAATTTACTTTATATGTATATATCTGGAGAGACATCAAACAAAAGCCAAAACATATCTTATTTGTTTTATAAATATATACATGTCTGGTGCGCCATCAGAAAGGGAAAACAGAAGCATGCCATACGAGATTCAATCGGCATGCATGTATACAACAGTTAAATCTTGCAACACATTATATACATATATATAACAGTTAACGAAACAATTTCAAACAGAATGCTAAAATAATATTTTGATGGCTTTCCGTACAATTTCATATAAAATTGATAAATTAGGATTTCTTAATTTCACAATCCTAATAAAAATTAATCTAAAATATTTTCCTACGAAAAGTTCATGATGATACATTAAAATATTTTAAAATAAATATTATAAATTGGTCGTATGATTATATTTTGAGAATCATACATATAAAATGTCATCACAAATCTTCAATCAAAATAATATAAAATATAATTAATTATTCTGAGTTCTAATATCATACATGTAACCTCTGATACCACATGTAAGAATTTTAAATATATTTTTAGGATCTCATGTATGATAATTAGAACACCATAAATATGAAATTAGAATTTACTTACCTGATGGATTTGCAGCCATGATTGAATTCAGTGGAAGCTAATGAATTCTACTCAACTAGATCTTCCTCTTCGCTCTTCTCTTTGGTGGCGGCTCTCAATGGGTAGAAACCGTGTGTATGAGAAGTGAAGAGGGGACCTAGCCTTAATCCTTATTTATAATCCTAGCAATCCTCCCCATAAAAGGATTCCTAAGTCTTTTAGGCCTACACAACCGCCAATACCACACTAATCTATGTAGATGTGCTAAGCCCATATCTTTAAGATCACAATTTTAAATGGACTCCATGCATATCTCATAATTGGGCTAAATATCTAATCAGTCAGTTTTTTTATTAAATCATAAATTACCAATTAATAGCAGCTCATTTTATGGAAAATTCTAACACAAAACACTAAATTTATGACATAATTTTAGATAGAAACTAATGATAGAAGAAATATCTTTCTCAAATAATGTTAAGCACCAGACCTTGAAATTAATATTCAGTATGTATGACTCTTTAATTGGTTGATGTATTTGTAATTATGGTTGAGAGTTCATAAATCTCTGCACAATTTCATGACCCAGGATCGGTCTTTTTTTCCCCCCCACCTAACAAACTAATAGTAACAGAAATAATAGTAGGGTGAAATCCCCTTCCTCGAAGTTACATCTAATTATATTTATATTTTTTTAATTTTAAAAATATTTACTTATTTCTCTTATTTTTCAAAAATAGAATATGTGAGTTTATGTTTAAAATAAAATAAAACAGAGGTAGGCTTATATGAAAAAGAAAATTATTATATATTTGTAAAATTAAAAAGGGTGTGATTATAATTAGATATAACTGCAGTAGAGGTACGTATAATTTGCTAGTAACACAGCAGTTATACAGGTTAAATCTTATAATGTTCTTTTATATATACATATATATATATATATATATATATATATATATATATATATATATATATATATATATATATATATATATATATATATATATATATATATATATATATATGACTAAATAAAATATATATTATGGAGGAAAATTTTTTTAATCTTACCATAATATTGAAATTTCATTGCTACTTTCTATTGTGTTTTGATAAATCAGCTATTATAATGTCATGATTGAATAGTTTTTTTAATTGGCGGAGTAATTTTTTTTGTCAAAAAAATAATACGAAGTAGAACTAATTAGAATTCCAATACTATGATAAGATTGGAAAATTTTCTAATAGACAACAACTTTAATAATGCAGAGAGATATGATATTGTCGTGATTTTCTCAATTTTAGTAATTTGGATTTGAATCTAAAACATTATATAAGCTTATTAACTGGTTTATTACTCCAATTTATAAAAAAATAAATAAAATATATGATATACATTTATTTGTGAATTGTATATCTTTCGTATGCACGAGAACAATATAAGAATAAAATGTAAGCAAAAAACAGTAGTGAAAAATATATTACAAAATGTGGTCTGAAATATGCTTCCTAATTCAGGCTAACTAGAAATTAGAGAAAAAGAAATTACAGGAAAAAAAAAGGAAATTAGAGAAAATGTCACAGAGAGAGAAAAGGTGGCAATTCAGATAGCAAGCTAAACCACAAAATAATAATATTTTTTCGATAATTTAAATTCTTGACTGGAATTAAGTAAAAAAAAAAGATCGAAAGATTGGAAAGATCTAAGTAGCAATGAATGCCCTTTTGATTGCATTTAGAGACCCCGAGTCCTGCCATCTTTTTGCCCAATGACGCATCAACAGAGCATGACCCCATCATGAGGCTTGTCGCTGGTGTCTGCTTTAGATTTCTGGCCTCCATTCTCTCCCTGCTGTGGTGTGCATTCACTGTTTTTTGTGGCATATCCAACAATCACCATTTTGGTTGAAAAATAAAGGGCAAAAAAGTTGTATGCACAACTAAACCATTTGTAATAAAAAGCTTTTATCCCTCTCAAAATAAGAATGAATTTTCAGGTAGGTTCTAACTAATAAATTTTTTTATTTATCTTCAATTTTGAAAATATATTTTTTTTCTCTAAAATTAATATACAAAGATTCTCCTTCAAATGACTCCACTATAAGAACAAATATACGATAAATTAATTTGATTATATAAAAAATATTGTTTAAATTTTTTTGATTGATTTAGTTCATATAGTATAAGATTGTTGCTTTTTAATTATATAAGTGCAAAGTTAACTCTCTTACTAAAATTAGAACAAACTTAAATTTGTTGATAATATGGATTAATCGATGGATTTTAACAAATTTAATTTCTCAAAAATTGATCCATTATTTTTATAAATAATATAAATTGATTCATAGACTTAAGGATATGAACTGAACTCAAACATTTAAAATTAATTCATTTTTTTTACAAATAAAGATTAAATCCATCACATACCACTCCCCAATTTACATATCCCGTTTGACTTGCATAATTGAAATTGTAATAAATTGATAACTCTTTTACTCTCAAATGATATGTGAATCTTCTCAATTTTCTTAAGCTACGCTTGGGATATAATTGGGTAATAGATTTTGTTACTGTTATACAATAAAATTATATATGTATTTGACATAATAAATAAATTAATTTATAATTTATAATTTATTAATTTAATCATTAAATTGTAAATTAATGTTTAGAAATATTTGGCACACTAAAATTAGTAACTTATAAATTCTTATTGAATAAATTTCATAAAATAGTTTATAACTTAAATTAATAATTTTTCAAAATTTATTCAAATTTACCATTCTTTTTTAATTAAATGACAACATATGTTCTAATTATATAAATAAATATTTGATATATTCTTATTAATTCAATATAAATGAAAAATTAATTAATTAATAAATATGTGATGTCATACAATATAATTAATTAAATTTTAAATTATTATATTATTATTTGAATAATAAATAAATAAAAACATATAATATCATAAATATAATTAATAAATTTTAAGTAATTGTAATCTTATTTTGAATATTTTAATTATATTAATATGATTTGGTATCAAAATAAATATGAATTAATTAATTTTTGTTAAATATTTTTATTACAATTAATTAATTTATCGGCTATAAAATTTTAATTATTAACTAATTTATTAGTTATTAACTAATTAATCAATTATTTATAGTAAACAAAATTTATATACACAACCAGAGGTGTGAGCTTATAAACTGAAGCAACCACCCATGCTAAATCCTAAAAACGTCTCGCATATGTAATATTTAGCGTGCAATGAATAAGGAACGATCGAATACAAATAGGCATAATTATATTCTATTTATATATGCTTTATTATATGATTTTTTAGTACGGAAGAGGAAACGTTTTAAATTAACATATATGTATTATAGTGTTCACTCACTAAATTTTGAGTCAAAATCCACGTAAGTATTACTATGAATTTTTTAAGAAATTTGTGACATATTTATATTTTAAAATAGAGGAAATTATTCTCTAATAAACGACTAAAAAATTGTTTAAAAAGAAAATAATTAAAAACAAAAGAGGAAGGAAGAAAAGACAAGTGGAATTTGCTATCAATCTAAAATATGGTCAATCACAAAATCTATTAAATCGATCACGCACTCATATCCATTGGCATCACCAATCTTGTTTTGAGAGATAAAACAATCCCCCAATAGTGATTTGACACCATTATTATAATCAAAATAAGGTGACTTAATATGATTGTTTAAAGTGCTAATTAAAGAATTTGGATTGTAGCATTTCCATCAATTGTTTGTGTCGTGAGCAAAGTAAGTGATATTGAGGCGGACAACTACCATATATGCATGGCACAACTGGTAAGCCCAGACAATGAATGCAAGGAAATTATAAAGCACTTGAAGAAACCACTCTCATATGCCTTTTACATAATTGTATATTGACAGAGAGTTTAAATTTAATTTATTATCGATATAAATTAATTTTATATTATTATTTATTTTTATATTATCATATTATTTAAAAATTATTAAAATTCTGTTATTGTTAAAAAAAATCTTTAATTATCATTATTTTTTTCATAATATGCTATTTTTAAGTTCACCGATAATAATAAATGATTTAAATTTAATTACTATTACTATTGCCTTTTAAGTAAGCGTTGATTATATTGAGAAAGAATTTAAATTTAATTTATTTTTAGTGTACATTAATTTTATATTATCACTTATTTTTATATTTTTATATCATTTAAAAATTATTAAAACTCTCTTATTATTTGTATAAATTTTTATTAACTATTACATTTTTTATGATGTGTTATTTTTATATTCACCAATAATATAAGATATTTTATATTGATAACAGATCAAATTTAATGTGATTGACAAATTGCTAATGAGAGCAACAAGTTTGAATAATATAATATAACGAAGGAATAAACACCCATTTTTGTTTTTATAAAATATAATTTATGTCGATTCTACTGTTAAAATATTTTTTTTATTTTCAGTACACATCTATTTAATTTGTTTAATTTTATCTTTTTATTAATGTATTTGTTAAATTGATAATAGTAATTAAGCTGATGTGTTCTAGCATGCACGTAAAGGTGACATTTATTTTTTCATTAGGTATATCTTTTAGTGGGTATCACCTATGGGAATCACAGGCCGCTACAGTTGCATTCTCATGTAAGCAAAAATCGCTATTATTCAAGCATTTAAAATATCATATTAATCCTTACGATCAATTTGACGAACACACAAATTAAGAAATGAAATCATATAAAATTAGATAAGTGTAGGACGAGATTGATTTAAAAAATATTTCGAATAGAAATTGATGTCAATTACATTAATAAGAGATTGAAATAGATGTTTACTCAACTATATATTAAAGTGGGACTTTGTTAATCTCATTTAATATTGAATATGAGAACTAATTTTGAAAAAATTGCTCACATCTATAACCAAACATAAGCTATCTATACGCGCGTCTATATGAGGTTTTTATTTTTATTTGCAATTGCTCGTGATTTGGATGGGCTAATTGTTTTTTTTTTTTAATTTTTTTAACTTGTGACAATTTTTATTTATTTAAATAAATTGTAGAAGAAAGGATCTAATACAAGTAGTACTTGATAAATATCAAAATACCTGATCGGAGATAACCTCATCAAATTGTATAGCAAAGAGCTCACATGGCAAGACCTTAATCACAATCAAGCTCAATACAAGGATGTTAATCCCCCTACTTGATTTTTAATCAAATTTTTTTACATTTAATACTATTGATAACTTGATTGACAAAGGTAAGGAATCAGTCTTTCTTTTAACATCTTTTTTAATGCTTCAAGTCCTGTAAAATTCAAGTATGTAACTATGATGGACATAAGATAGCTTTTTCATAAATTCCGTAGTGACTAATTTAGGCAACTTGGCAAATTTCTTCCTACTATGTCTAACTTTGTTTTTCAAAGCCTATTTTGTCTATTAGAAAGTAGTTGGATATTTTTGAAGATCAAAGCCTATTTTTGCCTATTAGAAAGTAGTTGGATATTTTTGAAGATGTCTTTATTTGATATTTCTTAAAGACTTTATACCTTTCCTTACATTTAATGTTTGATTATTGATTTTCACATATGTATGTTTTAATAGTTTAACCATTCTTATCATTAAAAAAATAAAGATAAATTAAATATCTTGCATCATCAATTACATTCCTATTTATCATGCAAGGAGATGCTATGTTGTATTTTTCTCCTTTTTAAATTAGATTCAAGCGCCATTACATGCGGTGATGTATTTGTTAATTATAAACTGAACTCAAAATATGTGTCTCTCTTTGGTCCTTTCACACACAGATAAATATATATGATCTCAATTTATTAGGAAAAATTGAGAGAAGATAACATTGATTCATAAGTGTGTTTATAGAGTTAAAATATGAAAAATAATAAATCACAAAAAATAAAAATTAACGTGGTTAAGTTTTTAACTTAATCTATCAACAAAAATAATAACCAAATTTTATTAAAGAGAATGAGAATATAAATTGTGATATAATCACTCTAGTGTACACCCCAAGTACACCTAAAAATATCTTACAATGTATAATCTTTTCATTTTCATCAATCTCACCAAAAGAGTAAGATAATTGTGGGATTTCTAAATCATTTTTTAACCAAACCTCATGCATTACAAGTATTTATATGCCAAATGATCATTTTTTTTATAAAGGGAGCGTAGCAATTCACATCAAGATATAATTACTAATTGAATCAATTAGAATTGTCCAAAATAAGAACAATCACCAATTGAATCAATTAGCATTTGGGTCAAAATTGTGAATAAAAAAATAATTCAAAATAAGGAAAAAATCGTTATTGAGAATAATAAGAATTTGGGTAAGAAAAACCTAACAATTTCCGCATTGACCAAATTTTTACATATTGAACTTTAAACTATAAATTAATAAATAATAAAATTATATATGTATTTCACGTAATAAATAAATTAATTTATAATTTATTAATTTAATCAATAAATTATAAGTTAATATTTAGAAGTGTTTGGCACACTAAAATTAGTAACTTATAAGTTCTTATTGAATAAATTTCATAAAATAGTTTATAACTTATAAATTAATAATTTTTCAAAATTTATTCAAATTTACCATTCTTTTTTAACTAAATGACAACATATATTCTAATTATGTAAATAAATATTTGATATATTCTTATTGATTTAATATAAATAAATAATAAATAAATTAATAAATATGTGATGTGATACAATATAATTAATCAAATTTTAAGTAATTATAATCTTATTTTGAATATTTTAATTATATTTATATGATTTTGTATCAAAATAAATATGAATTAATTAATTTTTGTCAAATATTCTATTGCAATTAATTAATTTATCGGGTACAAATTTTTAATTATTAATTAATTTATTAGTTATTAACTAATTAATTAATTATTTATACTAAACAAAATTTATATACACGACCTGAGGTGTAAGCTTATAAATTGAAGCAACCACCCATACTAAATCCTAAAAATGTCTCGCGTATGTAATATTCAGCGTGCAATGAATAAAGAACGATCGAATACAAATAGGCATAATTATGTTTTATTTATATATGCTTTATTATATGATTTTTTAGTACGGAAGAGGAAACGTTTTAAATTAATATACTCTTATCTCTAATTTGTATTATAGTGTTCACTCACTAAATTTTGAGTCAAAATCCATGTAAGTATTACTATGAGTTTTTTAAGAAATTTGTGACATATTTAAATTTTAAAATAGAGGAAATTATTCTCTAATAAACGCTAAAAAATTGTTTAAAAAGAAAATAATTAAAAACAAAAGAGGAAGGAAGAAAAGACAAGTGGAATTTGCTATCAATCTAAAATATGGTCAATCACAAAATCTATTAAATCGATCACGCACTCATATCCATTGGCATCACCAATCTTGTTTTGAGAGATAAAACAATCCCCCAATAGTGATTTGACACCATTATTATAATCAAAATAAGGTGACTTAATATGATTGTGTCGTGAGCAAAGCAAGCGATATTCAGGCGGACAACTACTATGCATGGCACAGCTAGTAAGCCCAGACGATGAATGGAAGGAAATTATAAAGCACTTGAAGAAACCACTTCCACATGCTTTTTATGTAATTGTATATTGACAGAGAATTTAAATTTAATTTATTATTAATATAAATTAATTTTATATTATTATTTATTTTTATATTATCATATCATTTAATAACTTTATATTTTGGTTATTTTTTAAAAACCAAATAAATGTTAAATTTTTTCATCATTTAAGAAAAAATAGGAATGATTTTTTATGAAAATAGTATTCTTATCTTGATTGGATCAAGAAATCAAGAAAAATTAAGGTTTTTCGTGCTCAATTAGTAGAATGGTGGAAAAGATTGTTAGAAAGAGTTGAAAGAATTTAGAAGATAAAGAGAAATGAGGGAAGTTGATAAAGGAGAAAATAGTGCTTCAAGAATATTTTAAAAAATTACTTATAAACTTTTTTCATATTCACACATTCACTTACATAAGTATATAACCTTATGATTCTAATAGATTTTTTTTCATCAAAATTTCACCAAATTCATATTCTCATATTTTTAATTTTATTGACTTTATTTTATTTCATATTTCATATACAAAATTCCTAATTTAACTGAATTTATTAGTTATCTTAGTTATTCTTTTTCATAAAATAATTTTTAATTTACTAATGATTAAAAAGGATGTAACAAAGCTATTAAAACAAAACTCTACCCATTATGATTAAAAGCATCCCACTTATTATCCATTTGTTCTTTATTAAATAGTGATACTTTCACATTTTCAATATTGATCTGGTCATGATTATTGTATAATACAATTTCTTTGAAAGTTATATATGAAGGTGACAAAAAACTCAAAAGTAAAATGGCTTCATTCTCATTGGAAATCTTTGTATCCAATTTGGACAAATTTATGATGAGAGAATTGAATGCATTGTGATGTAGAAAATTATGATAAAATACTATTCAAATTATGGTTACAATAGTTGTTATAGAATGACAATACTATAGTTTCTTCATTTTTTGGGGGGAAAAATATAATATGTCCCTTTAATTTTGGGTCATTAGATTTTACTTTCATAATTTTTGAAAATTTAGATATCACCTTTTTTTTGTTTAATAATCGTGGGTATCTAGCAGACCATATTGAATATCTAAGTAATTCGGAATTGAACTGGATTAAACCCTTTTCAAGGATAAAATTTTTTCAATGATATTTTTTTATTCATAATATTTGAATTCGAGACCTTACTTTAGGAGACTAAACTCCTAACCATTTGGATTAAACATCATTGATAGATATTACCCTTTTAAATCATAAAAAATTTGAGATTAACATTTATTACGGACTTGATTTCTTATTTAACCAAAGTATGCATTTTTTTAGACTTTTTGAATAAGAATTAAAATATTATAATATGTTGATCTATTTCATTATTTTTTGGACACATAATTTTTGTGTTATATAAGTTATAAAAGTTAAATTAAATATATAAAATTTTAATTAAATACTTGATAATAAGCTGTAAAATTATGTGTAAAAAGCGAGATAAACTAATATTCTATGATATTGTGATTTTTGTTTTAAAATTTCATAAAATATTAAGTAGTTTAATAAAATAGGAAATTAAATTGATGATGAGTTTTAACTTTAATTTTCGTATAATTTAAGAAGATAATATTCACATTTTTAAAATTAAAAGAAGTAAAATTTAACAATAAAAATGTTGAAGGAAATATTTAACGTTTTTCTCTACGTATTTAAATCTCCATAGTATCAGTAAAAGACATCTAATCTTACGAATGATCCCTTGAAAAAAAAGAGGCTTTGCTGACATTCTTAATGGGGTATGAGATTTTTACTCTTTAATGTTCCAAATTCGGATTGAATGTTGCATGTGTATCAAATGGTTTGCAACTCAAAAATTTTAAAAAGATGATATGTCATCTCAAGAATAACCATCCTAAAATTTAAAAAAGATGATATAGCATCTCAAGAATGTTAATTAATTTGTCACAAAGAGAGAGAGAGAGATGTAAAACGGGACCCAACTTTGCGAGCTTGGAGCAATTATGAGTTTCTTATTTGTTGCCCAGTTTCAACGCACGTTTAAGGTTGGTGAAGTCATGGGCTTGCCCTTGAGGCCCACTTTTTTTTTTTAACCTTTCAAGAATCTTGAGATTTTTAATTTAATCTAATTTAATATTTAATGATTTAATATAATTTTTTAACTTTACTTGAATGCATAATTATATAAAAAATATTCAATTACAATTTAAAAAATAATTTTTTTAATCCAATCTAATTTAATATCCTTTAAAATTTTTTTGTATTCCTTTATGTTAATAGTTTGGTCAAATTTTTATGTGTATATTTAGTTGTTTAATTATTTATTATTATAAAAAATAATACAAATTATCCATTAATCTTTACAAATGCAACTATTATTACCCGTTTAAATTATAAATTTATACCGATAAATTTGCATAGAAATGACTGTTTAGCCCGCCTGCTCCACTTTACAATTGCAGAGGGAGACCGTAGGCGTAAGAGGTAATTATCGAAAGAATAAGCAAGTACCCACTTAGCCCATTTTGCCGTTAGTGGAGTGCAGTAAATGACCAAAATTGGAGCTTAGGCCCCATAAAATTTTACGGGCCAATAGATCCACCAAAGCCACATAGTTCAGAAGCCCCGCCGCCTAAGTGATTTAGAAGGCGCATAAATAAGAAAATTGAATTTGCATGAAAATCCGCAAATACATAATACCCTGGTTATCATGATGACCAATGTACAGATTTTTCGTTCGACATGAGAGATATTCTAAGGATGAGAAAATTTTAATTTAAGGCTTCACTGAATTACTGGCATTTCTCCCCACAAAATCATATTTGGTTCTTTTGTTTTTTTGGAGAATCACTTTCCGAGTTAAATTAATGATGAATTTCTTTCATTTTCAAAAAGATTATTTTTAAGATTTAAATTAATTTTTATTGATAGATAAAATTCGCTTAAAAAGACTAATGCTTTGTCAATAAATATATGTAATTGTATGAATTAATTAAATAATTTTTATTACATATTAATGTATAATCTCCACTTTATTTTATGATATATTTAATTAGACGTCCAAAATGGACTGAACGAATTTACATGGATCTATTCGCGGGGGTAAAAGTTTGTGCAAGCTTATCTGTATAAACCTATATTAAATGTAGGTTTTATGTTAAGTTGCTCATATAGTCCTGCATGTGGTATGGGTGTACCTATGAATGGCTCGTATTTTTTATATTTTTATTAATTATTTTATTTTATAATTTATAAATTATATTTTAATATTTTAATTTTTGTTGAATTATTTGAATAAAAAATTGGATTAAAGTATAAAAATTAAATTAAATTTATTATGAAGTAATTGTGTTGGATGTATATATATATATTAGGCTTAAGTGTAAAAAAAATAATTAAAAATAATATTTTTTGCCCACGATCGCTAGGCAAATAAGCTTGCATTTAATGCGGGTTTTATACTGGCTACCCATGTTAGCTCATGACTATGAGCTATTTGTATTACTTACGGTCACAAGCCCCATTTTATACGTCTATATTCGATTGATTTAATGCATATTATTTTAATTAAGAATCTCTCTTTGAAATTGTGGTGATTTTGTTATAATTTAAGAGATCGTTTGATATAATAATAAAAATAATTTATTATTAATAAATTTAAATATATATTATAATTTTATATTTGGTATAATTTTTATATTAATTAAATTTTTAAAGAGAATTAACTTTGAATAATTTTATTTAGAAAAAATTATGATTAAAAAATAATTTAATTATAATTTTTATTTCATTAAAATTTTTTATATTAATTATTTTTTAAGAAAAATAATTATTATTAAAAATTATATTATTATTAAAAGAAAATTTATAATTATTATACATTATAGTCAATTATTTTTATTGCTTGTAGTTGACCTGTGGTTAGAAAGCTCGTGCGGGGCTTGAGAAGTACGTGGCGTTTCACTCTTTCTTCTAAGCGATGTCACGATGATGAGGACCATTTTATATATATATATATATATATATATATATATATATATATATATATATATATATATATATATAATATGATACGATAATAAAAGCAGTTAAATTAGCGGACGTATATATATTAGGATTAGGAATTAAATTTTATATGCAACGCTCCCGCTGTTTATCTCTCTTTATAGCTAGAGATTTTTTCTAAAACACATACCGTTCTTCTTTCATCGTTACACTCCTTGGTCCTCCGTTGTCATCGTCATCCACAATGATAACCCATGTTTTTTAATTTCATAGCTGTTTCACCACAAAATCAAAAGGCTTCAACCGCACCAGCGTTTGGAGAAATTCTTCATCAAGATTTGCTGCATTTCTCGGGAGAAATTCTGGTTCCATGTTCAAGCTTCTTTGCCAAAAAAGGTGGTGGGGGGCTGAAAAATCCATCATTTTATATAGACTGGGTGGTTTGAATCTCGAGTATCTGATTTGTTCATTTGTTTTGCTGTTCTTTACTTATGTTGGATTTTGGGACGATAGGTTGTCGCAGGGATGAGGTTTGATGGTCCGATGACTTAAATTGATGATGTTTTGAGTAGTGAGGTTGTTGATTGGGTGTTTGAGAACTGCATTACACGGACATTTTCTCCTACACTGACATTGGAGAAAATTAAGGACGCCATACAAATATTGAAGATGGATCCCCCTTGTTGCTCTGGTGGATTCCCTAGATTCCAGGGGGAAAAGGGACATAAATAGACAAACATTGCAGATGCAGAGAAGAAGCTGGGCCAAAAAGAAGCTTCACCTTCCTTCTCTGCATCTGCAATGTCTTGCCTGTTTCTGTCCCTTTTTTCCTTCAACATGCAAGGCTGATTTATAAGTTGCCAAGCCACAAGTATCACTTCTAGCTAATGTTGAAGCCACCTGAGCTCCACGTCCACATTGCTAAGATCCGTAACACAATCAATCATATCTCTCACCTCAGCTTCCGTTATTTGTGAAAATTTTCTATCTTCCAATTTCTTGACGATCTTGCAGACAAATCTCTAGGACATAGAAACGGATGGCCATCCTTGTTACTGAGTCCGTCCAATAGCTATACTGGAGGATTTTCAGGTAAAGTGGGAACCCCGATTCGCAAACTTAGACAAGTGGCTGATGCGTTGACTGTGGAGATGCATGCTGGTCTCGCATCTGAAGGTGGAAGCAAGCTCAAGATGTTCATCAGCTATGTTGATAACCTCTCAATTGGGTAAGTGAAGTTATACTCTTTCTGTTCTCAACGGTCAATTTTCCTACATCAATTGGATATTTTTTTGTTTGTCATTTAGATTGATTAGTCACCATTCATCATGCGGGATAATTCAAAATTTTTCTATTGAATGGGGAAGGTTTTTTCATTAAAAAAAAAAAAAAGATTGAGCTGGGACCTGGATTCTCAAGGGCTATATTTATTATTAAAGATTCATTACTTTCCAGAGGTTCTATTACTTATGCGTTCTTGAATATTTCTATGTGCTAATTATAAGTTCTGTCTAAACTTTTTGTTGTAGTTGGCAAGTTTTTAGGGCATTCCGAGTCTCGTTTATTGTTTGCAAATTGAAAGTTGATCAATTTGATGTTTAAATGAAATGATTAATTACCCTTGTTACTAGTTTACGCAGAATTCTTTTATGGTTAAAATTGGATGTTGTAAGTCTTAATTATTTCTTTATCTTCTGGCCCCTCTCACTTTTTTTTATTGCTTTCAGAGATGAGACAGGAACATTTTACACATTGGACCTAGGTGGCACAAACTTTCGTGTCATTCATGTAAACTTGGGTGGAAAAAGTAATGGTGTTGTCAACCGAGAGTTTGAAGAACTTTCAATTCCTTCACATCTGATGATAGGTTTTTCAGATGTATTTCATTTTTTGTGAAACTCTATCACTATTGAACTTGCCTTAATTAATACCTTTCTTAAATGTATGATTATGTTGTGACCGACATTATTGATTTTATAGGAACAGCTTTTGCAAAATTTGTTAATTCTGAACCTGAAGATTTTCATCCCTCCCCCGGCAGACAAAGAGAACTTGGATTTACCTTCCCATTCCCAGTGAAGCTAACTATCAATTTCATCTGGGACTTATATTAAGTGGACCAAGGGTTTCAATATTGAGAATGTGATGATTCTGGTTACTTACTCTGTATTATATTCAAGTTATTTGTACTTCCATTCTTCTAGTGATCATCTATGTTGATTATCCTTTATGGTGTGTTATCCAAAGACATGTATTTTGAGACCAATGTCCAAGATCAATGTACTCTGATCGTGTATCACTTTCTCACATAACCTCAAACCCTTCATTGGGGGAGGACAAGGTAATAAATTTTTCTTGTTACTGATTGTTTCTTATTTCTCCTTGATCCTTGTCCTCCTCTTTAGATTGTTTAAGAATAGAACGGATTAGCTTCTGTCAAAGATGAGTGTGCTGTCTCTTAATTTTTCAGAGTTTTGAATTGCTCATATTGTTAGTTCCCTTGGTTATTATTCGATATGGACATTTACTGAATAAAAACAATTCTGAATTACTTGTAATTTTTGTGGAATGTCATAGCTAACATCTGAAATGACTAATTATTGATTGCTTTTGGGCAGCTGGCATTTTTTAGCATCAGAGCATATATAAGCTTTATCAAGCCTGACCAGACAATATGGTATCTGGCTTGTATAGCTTGAAACTAAAACGTCAGAGAAGCCATTGGCTCTGGGTACTGGTGTGAAGGCTGCCAGTGCAGTTTAAGGTAAGCAGCTATCAAAGTGTAAGTGGAAGTGTTGCTTTTGAGTAGATGCTTTCTAGATCATAATGACCTTTAGTTTTTATGTCACTCTCTAAGATACATCATGGCTGCAAAAGTGTCAGATGCAAGTGGTGAAGCATATATGTTACTGTTCAATGAAACGCTGGGATAGTTGTTGGCTGCTAATCTGACGAGCTCCATCAACTCAGGCCACAGGTAAATTTATCAGTCCTGTACTTGAATTCTTAGGACGACATATAAACAATGTGTTAATTCAGTGCTTTCATGTTTTTTCTTTAATGTTCATTTTTTCTTATGGTCCCAGGAAGGAGAAGATAATCCGTGTCGACGGAAATAAAAACAACCTCCTTGGGATCCTATCCTTTTGTGGGTTAGCGATGCTCAAAATAAACATAACAAGAAGAAAAAGCAAAGGATAACAGCCCCGGGCAATTGCTGAAGCTGACTATGCTGCTGAGACAAGATTTTTTCTAGAGGAGATATCAAAGATGAGACGAGTCTCAACGAGGAAGATTGATATACTTAGTTAGGGCTGCAAGTCTGTTGATTCTGTTTATACGCATGTTGTTGGCGTATAGGAAATTGCTCCAAAGAAGTTTCTACCTTTTGTGTGTCTTGTAGGCATTCATGTTGTGTATGCCGGTACCAACGAACAAGAGTATTCATAGATGCAATAAGAATTTAAACAAAGGAAGGCAAATCATGGATAAACTTGGAACAAGATTCTGTAGTTTTCATAGATTCAATAAGAATTTGACGACACTCCCCATATGACATTGGTCAGTGCAATAATCATCGGACGAGACCGTAGATCAAGTTCTCATCCTAAAATATCATTTCTCATTATCCATTCATAGCTTCAATTTCAATTTCCAATTCATATCTAAATATTAATTTCGTCAATTTCTGAATAATAGTAAGTCAATTTACACGATTGGACAAAACTGAATAAAGAACCAAGCTCCAATAATGAATTAATTTCTATCTCAGCCCCAAAAATGAAGTTGATATGAACATCAACACAAAACTTAGCAGAACTGCCTTCCTTTCTGTTCAGCGGAGAAGAATCGTAAGTTTTCGAAACCTCACCCTAACGTTGTCCATAGCAGTCTGGTCCGTTCACAATGTTGCCTTATGCTCGATGAATTAAACTCACTTTTGCATTTGATTCGTAGAATCATTTTTTTAGTTCCGGAAATATTTTAATAGTATGTGAAGTTTATATATTTGGCTCAAACTTCTTAAAAATATTCTTACGAATATGAATATTTTCAGAAATATGTTTAACTTAATATTTTCCTAGAACATTTATATGGAGAGTTGAGTATCTTGCATTCTCATGTTATGAATATGAACATTTTCAAAAATGTTTTAAACTCAATTTTTGCATTTGATTTGCAGAATTTTTTTTATAGTCCCAGAAATATTTTAAAAGCATATGAGATTTCATATTTAGTTCAAATTTCTTAAAAATATTCTTAGGAATATGAATATTTTTAGAAAATTTTTTAACTCAATATTTTTCTAAAATATTTATATAGAGAGTTAAGTATTTTACCTTCTAATGTCATAAGAATGTTTAATTGATATAAAAAAATTACTTTATCAATCCCACTACTCATCACAATTAGTCGTTGTTTATCACCACATACCATTGGTAACTACCACCCTCTACTACTTATTGCTAATGATTATCGCTAATTACCAATCATATTTAACAACTATTATTTATTACCACATATTATCACTCACTACTAATGACCATTTTCTACTACCACCTATTATCGATAATCACTTTTAACTATTATCTATTGTTAGTCATTACCTATTACCAGTAATCGTTGTTTATTACTACCTATCATTAGTTAATACTATTTACCACCATCCATTATTGATAATTACAATAGATTACCATCCATCATGGATGATCACTGTTGACTATCATTTACTACCATCTATCATTACTAATGGCTACCACCCATTTTTAATGACCACTATTTGCTACTATTCACTATCAATGATGTAAAATTATATTAGATCTATCCCAAATCAAATGCAATCATAAAAAAAAGGAAATGTATTCTCCCCATGCTTCAGAAAAGTGAAAGAAATTGAAAGTAATAAGAGATATATTTGATGCCACAAAGATTGAATGCCTTTTAATAAATCTTCAAATTCTTACAAAAATTTAGAGAGGAAACCCTCATAAGCAATCAGCTCGCATTTATGTCTAAATTTAAAATCTTAAATCTGATTTGTATAAGGAACAAGCCTCCTTATATATCTCTCTAAAATCTTAATTAAAAATGAGTTCAAATGATAGTATATTGGCCTAAAACTAATCCATTAACCTAAATCCAATAAATGGGCTTTAAATGACTATAAGTAACATAGTAAATTATTCATAGTAACATAGTAAATATTTTAAAAGTAAAATGAGTCTAAATACATTCAATCTAAATTAAAGCCTAAAAGACTTTAAAATGACATAACACAAAATAAACACAGACTAAAGGTCCAAATACTAAATTATAGCCTAAAACATCAAATAATTTATCAAATAATTGTAAATAAGGACTGAAGTAGTGCTAATTAAGATAATGGCTGATGTGGCATTGATGTGGCGCTATTTCCTTGATGATGTAGTAATGATGTAGCACCAACTTGGTAATGATATGACACAATTGTAATGCACTTGATTAAACTCTTTTCCTATCTCGTTCCTTATGATTGACCCTACTTAGATTCACATCAATCAATGATCATTGCCACTATCGGTGACCTTATTAACCATCATATACTCTCAATAAGTATTTAATTTTTAGTAAGAATATTTTTTGTAATTAAATAATATTTTTAAAATATTCAAAATAATTAAAATTTAATATTATAACATTTCTAAAAATATTTTTAGTTGAATTAAATATGAGAATGTCATATTTTCATGAATTAAATTTATGAGAATTGCATTCTTGAAAATATCAAGATTTTAAAAAATATTTGATTCCATAAACCAAACACAACCACCATTTTTCTTTTAATATAGATGTGGTTTCTTATCAATTTACCATCATCAATTCTTGTGTTAGTGACAACTACAAGTGTGTGATTCCACATCAATTTTTTCTTGTTTTATCAAATTAATTACATTTTTTGGCCATTAATAGAATTTTCAAGACCATTTTGTAAAAGGATTTGGTTACCTAGTTTTGGAAGCTAAATTACTTCTCCAAAATCAAACCCTGCACCGTTATGAATCCGATAATGAAAAGGTTGTCGTAAACAATGAAACAAATTTATATTTGTAGCAGAAAATCCTCTACATTAAAAGTGATTTTAACAATTATATTTTACTAAAATTTTCATGGGATCACATGCATTTTCAATATATAATTACATAAAAAAAATTTCAATTAGAGTGGGCAAATACCAGCCTTGAACCAAGTCTAATTCCTGAGTTAGCTATAATTAGTTTTAAACATCCTCCGCTTCTTTATTATACATGAACTAACGTCCTCCTGTATTGAAATATATACTTTTTAAAATAAAGTAACGACATGATCGCATTACACTAACCAGTTCTTCTACCGTGCACAAAGATGGAATGAACCACTTTTATAAAGATAGAATGAAGCCTTGGGAATGGATTATGGAAGTAAAGGGAGTAGAACACATGAAAAAAAAGGAAAAAGGAAAAAAGAAAAGTGAATGGAGTACAGTTAAGATTTTAAATACATATAGAGTCAAAATTTAAATTGCATTAAAAGCGGCAAATTCATAACATGTAGAGTTGAAAGTTTACAGCAATCTTGCATTTACCGTCCGAAATTAATATTTGAATATAAATCAATGACTATCAATAAATGCGTATAAATTTGTAAAATTTAATCTAATAAATATAAAAGATTTGAAATTTATTTTGGGTAAGCACAACATTTTTGGTTTATCATACTAATAATTTAAAAAAATTTACCCTTAAAATATTCATAAAAAGGTGATTTTAGATTTCAAAATTATTACTAATTGTTGCAACTCAATGGTAATTTGAAAAAGTTGACTTGCAACTAAAAAGCTCTTACATTAAGGATTGACAATAAGTTGAGTTGAGCTAAGTTAGTCCTAGTTGAAGCTCAACTTACTTTAAATTTATTTAACTTATGATTCAACTTGAATTCAATACAAACCATTTTTTTCAGCTCAAGCTGACTTGATTGAGTTTACAAGTAGTTCAACTCAGTTTGTTGGTTCAAATTGATTATAATAATATATTTATAGCTTAAAATATTTATAAAAGCAAATATTTTTAACAACTTAATAATATAAAAAGAAAAAAAATTATAAATGGATAAATTTATTATTACTAATACTATTACTTATGTATTATAATCATATTTAAAGTAATATAAATGACAATTTGTTTTATAATATAAAGTATGACTATATTAGATTCTAAATATTGAATTGGTTTAAATTTTTTAATTTTTTTCATTGACACTTATAACTTTATTGATTTACATACAAATAATCATAAATATTATTTAGAAATATAAATGAACAATGAACCTTATCTAATTGTTTAATTTATAAAAATTAAATTAATAAATTATTGTAAAGAATACATTATACTCCTTAAAATTTATCTCGATGTCACATTACTCCCTTAAACTTTAAAATACAACATTTCACCTCCCTGATAGTTTGAGTAAAATGAAACGTCAAGTTCTAATAAAAATTAACAGCAATCCATTGTCCTCTCCCTAAAACACAATTAGAATGGAAGACTAAAAGAAAAAAAAGTTGAATGAAAGTTCAAATATCTTAATCTTAGTTGATCCCTAATTTAGAATTGAGGTAATTTCTAATATATTCTAATTCAATAATTTATTTACTTTTTCTTAAATTTTTTAGTAATAATTAATTATTAAATTATACTTAAAATATTTGGCAATAGATAAAATGCTAAAAGTCATATAACTTAAGGATTCAAAGTCATTACCGATGAAATCAAAACTAAAATTTTTTAACTACTTCATTTCAAATATAAATTATCAATGATCAATAGTAAATTTTCTCTTGAGTTATTCTCCTTTGTGTCACTAATTTTTCTTTTAGAAAAATTTATGAATTGTCTTATTCTTAATCATTTGAAAATTAATTAGTTGAATATAAATCAAATTAACTTATATAAACAATAAAATAAGAAGTAATAATATAATAAATTCATGCAAATGAAATATTGAGAATGATACTAAGATAATTAAGCTTTTAAAAGAAATTGACATCAAGAAGTACACAAAATCTAAAAATTGGTTGTAAAGAAAAAATGAAAATATTTAATATATATTAAAAAATGTAATTAGAATTAAAATAATGAACAATTATAAAAAATTTAAACTATAATTTGAGGGAATTGAGATATGTTGCTCTACAGCTATATTTGTAGAAGTTAGAACTATTCACTATTATCTTGTCTTGATACAAAAAATTTAAAAAAGTTATAAATGTTTTAAATTTAACTTCTTAAAGAAGTTAACTTAAGACAAAAAGGTTGATATATATATATATATATATATATATATATATATATATATATATATATATATATATATATATTATTTTTCAACTATTCAATTTGAGCAAAATAGCAAAATCAATTATCTATATTTTATTTAATATGATTATTTATTTCTTTTTTCTTTTTTGTATGCTTCAAGTAAGTTTTTTAAATAGTATCTTGAATTTTAATTTTGTAAAATAATTATATATTTTCTGAATTTCGTTATATTGAGTTAACAAATTATTACAATTATATATTTTAAATTTCATAAATTCTAAATATATAAAAAGTGTAAATATCTAAGGGGATCAAATAACACATATAATTGTATTATACTATCATAAAATTGTAAAAAATTTTAAGGGCCATGCTTCCCTAACTTATACTATGCTCCGTTTTTCATCATCGTATACAATTCATTCTTCAAGAATTTTAGAAACTTGGTTTGATAAAATAGAGCATCCGATGCATATGCTTACGTGAAAGAAATTTAACTTAATAAAACTCCTAACCCAATTACCATGAAGCCTTAAGTATGTGGAACACAAATCTTAACATTCATTATAATTAAAAAAAAATAGAAATCTATTGCGGTAGTTTTTATTCCATTAATACAAAACAATATAGAGTAAAGTGTTTTTTAAGACAAATATGTCATTCAATTTAAAAAAAAAAAGATTATAATACATCATTAACACAGTAATAAACCGGTATATTATTAGATTTTATTACACATTAAATTTACTTTTTTTGAAAATCAAAATTAATAACTAAATCTAGTAGTGTATTACTATACTACTGAGTCAATAGTATATCATAATCATCACCTTTGAAAACTAATAACATATTTGGTATGATGAAGTGAGACTTGACACTATAGGATGAGAATATCTATTTAATCATTTTTGAAATAAATTTTTATACTATTATCCTTTATATTTTTTTATATATATTTCAATATTATCCTTTATTAATAAATGTTAAAATAATATTTATTTTTTAGTATTATATTATTAATATATTTTAGTAATTATATTCTTAATCATAAAATTTAAGATAAAATATTTTGTAATTTTGTAAAAATTATTTAATATAAAAATTGATAAATTAAATTTTTTATTCTTTTACTGTAAAAATTTTTGTGTTAATTATAATTTTGAATATTAAATTGAAAACATAATATTTTTTAATATTAATCATATCATATAGTATTTTTTATTAAACATAGATTAATATTTAATTATTTAATATATATGTTTAACTATAAATTATATATATTTATTCTTAAATAAATAAAAATAATAATATAATTGATTATATAAAATAATTTTAATTTTATGCATTTTTATTTTTAAGGGATATTACTGATTTATTTTTTATTTCATTCCTTTAATATTTATTATATCAAATATAATTATGAAATAAAATATTTATTTCATTATCAATCATATCAATTATAATCATGGAATGACTACTCTTTTCCATTTCATGTATCAAATGCAGCATAAATCTTTTAATCTTTTTTAGTATTAAATTTGAAAAAAAATCACAAAGTGCACCAGCTTCGAAAGTTTAGGGAGAGAATGATAGGTTAAATATGTCAATCGAAACTTTTACAATTTCATCCTATTCTAAAGTTTAGGGAGGTGAAATGTGTTTTAAAATTTAAGGGGGTAATATAACATTGAGATAAACTTTAGGGAGGTATAATATATTTTTACCTAAATTATTTGAATGAATGATACTTAAAAATTAAAGTTATTTACTCGATTATTTGACTCATATAAATAAAATTTATTATTTAAAAGAATAAAAATTGAAGTAAAAATTATTTACTTGATTATTTAACTCATATAAGTAAAACTAATACATTATTTATTAAATTCTTGCTCCTTAAATTCCATTCTTTTAGTAAATTCACAAATTAAAAGTTATAAACCATTGTTAATTTAAATTTTTTGTATTTTTACTTAAAATAACATTTGAAATATTTAAAAAATTAGTGAAATAATGTATTAGTAATAAATATATTTATTTCAAATTTTATAATAAAATATTATTAAATAACTTTTTAAAATATAATAATATATTATAATACATATATTTATAATTATATTTATTTTATATATTTATATATTAAGTCTCGACTTAGTTAAATATGAGTCAGATAATTCAATTCATACATTAGTTATTTGTTTCATAAGCTTAGCTTCTCATATTAAAATTCAAATTGACTTGAAGTTAATCTAACTCATTACTAACTCTACCATGGATGATTAGTGGGGTTTACGGGCACCATCCATCCATGTTATTGAACTTGCAATAATAATATGGGCTAGCTGGCATGGTCGCAAGCAATAAAATTATGGGCTTGCAACCCAAGCCCGTAAGTTGAAAATTTGCAAAAACAAACAATCTGTTACCGGGAATTTCCTTATCTGTTGTCACTTGTCAGTTTCTCTTCATACTTCTAGCTTGGCGATTTTCAAAGTTCTTCTTCTTCGTTGTTACACTCTGGTTCTTCATGTTCATCGCCATCCACAATGATAGCTCATGAATTTGCATTTCATAGCTGTTTCACCACAAGACCAAAAGGCTCGAACTGCGCCGGAGGGAGGAGAAATTCTACATCAAGAGCTACTGCATTTCTCAGCAGAAATTCCGGTTCGTTGTTTAAGCTTCTTTGCAAAATACCAAGTCGTCAGGTACAAAGAAAATCCCTCATCTTTTCATATACTGCGTGACTTGGGTTTTGAGTATCTAAATTGTTCATTTGTTTTGTTGTTTTTATTTGCGTTGGTTTCCTGGTACGTAGGTTGTCGCGGGGACGATGTTTGATGATCCGACGATTCAAATTGATGATGCTTTGAATAGTGAGGGTGTTGATTTGGTGTTTGAGAATTTCATTACGCGGACATTTTCTCCTGCATTGACATTGGAGGAGGGTCTTGAGAAAATTAAGGAGGCTATTCAAATGTTGAAGATGGATCCTCCTTGTTGCTCCAGAGGGCTCCTTAGATTTCAGGTATGTCTTGCTGTTCCTTTGTTGTCTGTATGTTTACTACATTGTTTGTTTTGTTCTTTCCAGAATATTTTCCACTTTGTGATGGTTTAGTCGCAAGAACATTGATGGCGATGAATTCCAACTAGCTATGCTTCTTTATCTCATAGATGTTGAAGGGTGGTGCGTGTGTTTTCATTTACAAAAACCGAAATTTAGTGAGTTTATGCCAAAATAAAAGAGTTAGTAGGGAGGGACTTCGATATACTACTAGTGCAATTATGTATCAGTACATTATCAAATTTGATTGTATATTAGATTTACTTTTTTTTTTTTAAAATTTTTAAAGTCAAATTTCGCATGTCATACAATGATATATTAATAGTCAAATTTAGTTGTGCACTGTTACAATGGTATAGCATAGAATTTCTCTTATTAAAAATTGATAGGAGTAACTTTCTCGCATTGTCTAAGTTCCTTGCCAATGCCAAATTTTTGAAATGCATTAAGGTTGTGATTGGGTGATAAGAACATTTAAGATTAACGATTGAATATTGACTTGGTGCTACATGAATGCATATATTTAGGTGGCTGTGCCTCCAAGCCCTAAAGCTTTATGCTGGTTTTTCTCTCAGCCTGAGTCATGTGGAGTGTTCCCTCTGATTTTTCTTTCCAAGGATGTAGATGATGGAACATGTAAACCACTGGCTGCAAAAGGAAGCCATGGAGTTTTTGGAATTGGTGCGGCTGTTTCTTTTACAAAATCTTCTCTTCTTGAATCTGGAAAGGAGAACTTAGTCAAAAGGTTGATTCCACCCACTTTTGTTTTTGTTTTCCTCATTTTAGCTTTGAATAATTGTGGGAATCATTCTAAGCAAGGGTGATTTAATCTGAACCTGCTGGGATTTAGATTCAGTTGTTGTTATAAGCTGGCCCTTCAAAGAAACATTGCTAGATGCTAATGTGCATGTAAAAGTATGGGAAACTATAAACTCTTGGATGAGGTAATATCATAGACTAAGAGTAATGTGCAAATTCAAAATATTGGAAGTTATAAACCATTGGATGATGTAATACCTTAGAATAAGAAAATATATTTATGTGGCACAACAAGATGCTTGTATGTTAGGGTCTGGACGGAGGCTGCAGTTGTTATGTTGTCTATCTGTACCAATGGAAGATGGCAATCGTTATTATCTCAAGAGGATATGATCTTTTCATTTATCCAGGATTCATATTTGTAAGGACTTCCATTAAACCATCATATGGAAGTAGAAATGAGTTGTGGTCAAACATGAATTTTGACTATTATGAAGTGACTAAAAAATGCATGTTCATTCATCTGCAGATATATCTCAAGTGATTCAACCATTATACTTGCCTATGGTTTTCTGGATATCTCTTATGATGAAGAGTCTACTTCCATCTGTCATGAGGATGGTTCTTTTTACTTTTTCATCCCTCAGGTAACATTTTTATTAGTGTAACTGTCAGTTTGGATTTTATTTTTTTAATTTACCCTTCTTATTTCCTATAATGATTCTACATGTATAAATTATTTTTTCATGGTCACATTGTGGGTCATTAAGCTGGAATTTATTGTCATCTCTCTTGGCAGATTGAGTTAGATGAGCGGGGTTGTATTTCTATTTTGACAGCAACACTTGCATGGGATGATTCTTCCCACTCTACATTTAAAGATGCCCTTCATTCACTGGAGCTTTCCCTCAATCAGGTATCTGATGGTTCTGTTTTATCTTTCATCTTTTAGTTTTTTTTTTTAATATATTTATGAAAAAAGATCTAAGAAGCTCGTCCAAACTCTCATAAGCAGTGTGAGGCTTTGCCTTTGGGCTGAAGTTGTTTTTCTCTGAATCAATATATAATTCTTCTTTACTGGCATTTATTTTGATTTCTGTGGGCAGGTAATATGTCATATCTCGCCCACTAGTGACACATGGAAAACCAAATGCATAAGATCTGGTCTCAGAAAACTCAATTTGGGGGAGTATATATCTTTTCCAAGGGTAAATTTCCATTTGTTTCCTTGGGCATTCAAGTAGTTTTTACTTTTTAATCTTATTCCTTAGTTGCCAATATATTTTAATCATGCTGATGCCTTAAATTGATGTTTCTTTTTTGCATTTCTCTCCCTATTGCTCTTGTCAGACTAATGTGGATATTTTTGCTTCAGCTGAAATTCAATTGATCTGTTTTTATTGACAAATAAATTTTTACCTTGTATTTTCTGGTAATGATTTATGTGAGCATTTTGTTGTTTTATTCTAATGTATTTGCATCTTTTGACTACTTTAATGGAAGTAATTTGCTTGAAGTTGCTGTGTCTGTTGATTGTTTCATGTTCTTTGCCTGATAAACATGCTTTGTTAGCTCTACATGAATACTGTTGCTCCGAGAGGAAGTGAATGCATGGATGACATCATGGAACTGGTATCTTCTTTTTCCTGGTAAACTTTTTATCCTCTAAATTTTCTTGGATTCTGCAGTTACACTGACTGGCAAGTTTTCATTTCTGCTTGGTTGAACATTTGTAATTTCCTCTGCTTCTGTTGCAGAAAGAGTCTCCATTCTCCAGTCAATTCTGCATCAGGCTTTCACCAACTCTTGCAGTTGGAAATAACATGGTATGTATTACTTCATTGCTCTTTGCAGAAAAACCCATATAGAGATTAAATTTTTATACGAACAAATTAACAATTTCGTTGTTAAAATTATGGGGCAATGGCAAAATGGTTCTCGAATTATACAAAGTTGCAATTTTATCTTTGAATAATAGTCTGTGCATACATTGTCTTCCCTCTATATGGATAATTTCATTCCTGAATTGTGTGACTAAGGGATAAAATTGTATGTTTGGACTATTATTCAGGGAGGAAATTACAACTTTAGGTAGTTCAGGGATCATATTACTAATGTCCTACAATTTAAAGAATGAAATTATTAATTCTGCCCTTTTATATTGGTTAATAAATGCATGAGGATATGCCTATACTAGGCATTGGCATTAATAATCAGAAGTCACTCAAACTCCTTAAAACACAGATTTGGTTATTAGGAGTACAAACAGGTCAGCAGAAGGGGAGGTTGGTGATCCAGAACTGGACCTTCACATGGCAAAAAAGCACTCCAACTCTATTTGTTTCTATTTTCTACATCTTGGTTTCAAACCTAGCCTATTGTATGCATCTACAGGCTCAGCCCTTTGTGTAAATGTTGAAAAAGTGAAAGATATTAGATGTGTATGTTATCTTTAGGAAATATTTTATTTTAGGTAAAATCAGGTTATTTTTGGCTAGTCTATTTCTGGTTATTCTTTTTTTGGTAGATTACATTTATGGGCTCTCAATTATAGAGATTTCCCATTCTGTAAATTGGCTATTTAAGCCACTGTAAAGTAAAAGATAAGACTTGAAATTGTTGGAATGAATGGCTTGAGAAAATTATCTCAGCCTTGATTCTTTATATAACAAAATTACAATCAATACATTTTAATATTAGAGAATAAAATCCCTAGAATTATGCCTAAACATTTTCTCATTTATTCTGATTACTAAGTAATTATAGCATAGTCAACTAATACATATCAATCACATTTATTACTATTTAACACTCCCCCTCAAGGTAGAGCATATATATCATATGCACCAAGCTTGTCACATATGTAGCTTATTTTTGGGCCTCGTAGGGACTTTGCGAGCATATTGGCTAATTAGTCATTGGAGTTCACAAAAATTGTAATAATTTCCTTTGCAATAACTTTCTCTCTTACGAAGTGGCAGTCAATTTTAATATGTTTGGTTCTTTCATGAAAAATAGGATTAGAAACAATATGCAATGCTGCTTGATTGTCACATATAAGCTCCATAGGACTAGGTGTATAAAGTTTTAACTCTCGTAATAATTGTTTTAACCATATGAGTTCACAAGTAGCTAATGCCATAACTCGATACTCTGTTTCTGCACTTGATCTTGCTATTATACTTTGCTTCTTGCTTTTCCAAGAAATTAAATTTCCTTAAAAAAAAAACACAATAGCCTGAAGTAGAGCGACGATGATCTGGAGAACCTGCCCAATCAGCATCTGAGTAACCAACAATTCGTGTGTGCCCTTTATTCTCATACAACAAACCTTTGCCTGGATTTCCTTTTACGTAGCGAAGAATTTGAACAACTGCATCTCAATGAATATCACATGGTGAGTTGAGAAATTGACTCTCACACTCACTGTAAATGAAATATTTGGTCGAGTGATTGTGAGATAGTTTAATTTTCCAACAAGCCTATGATATCTTCCCGGATCTGAGAACGGTTTACCTTGATTGGGTAATAGTCTAATATTTGGATCCATAGGAGTATCTATAGGTTTAGAATTTATTAGTCTTGTCTCATCTAAAACATCAAGAGCATATTTGCGTTGAGAGATAGAAATGCCACAATGGGATTGAGCCACTTCAATGCCAAGAAAATACCAAAGTTTTCCCAAATCCTTTGTTTGAAAATGATGGAAAATATGTTGCTTGAGTCGATCTATACCAACCTGATCACTTCCTGTAATAACTATATCATCAACATAAACTATGGGATATATAGATTGAGAGGTAGATGAATGGTGATAAAAAACAGAATGATCTGCTTCACTTTGACACATGCCAAAATCTCGAATAACTTTAGTAAACCTCCCAAACCAAACTCGAGGGGATTGCTTAAGACCATATAGAGATTTCTTCAAACGACAAACAAGACCAGGCTTCCCTTGAGTAACAAACCCCGAAGGTTGCTCCATATAGACTTCTTCGAGGTCCCCATGTAAAAATGCATTTTTGATATCCAGTTGATGTAGAGACCAATGATTAATGGCTGCAAGAGATAAAAACAAGCAAACAGATGCAATTTTGGCAACAAGAGAAAAAGTATCACCATAGTCTAAGCCAAAAATTTGAGTATATCCTTTAGCAATTAATCTAACTTTCAATCGGTCTATTTTTCCATCTGGGCCAACCTTGACAGTATACACCCAACGACACCCAACAGTAGATTTGTTAGATGGTAAAGAAACTAGATCCCATGTGCCACTAAATTCTAATGTTACCATCTCATCAAGCATCGCTTGGCGCCATCTTGAGTGAGAGAGAGCTTTCTGTATAGTTTTAGGAATAGAATCTGAGAACAAGGCAGAAACAAAGGTAGAATGGGGGCAGATAAATGATGATAACTCAAAAAATTATAAATAGGATAAGGATTACGAGTGGAACGAGTACCTTTACGGAGGGCAATACGAAGATTGGCAGGTGGATCGGAGATAGGAGATTTCACGGGACTGGATAGTAAGTCAACAGGTGGATTATCATCATCAATTACTTGAGGTGCATTTGGACGAGGGCGTCATTGATAAGTGATAAGAGGCCGATCTTGTGGTGAATTTGAAGGGATTGAATTAAGGACTGATAGGGGCAAAACCTCAGATATGGAATAGATTCTCCAGAAGAAGAAAAGAAATAAGAAGTTTCGAAAAAGGTAACATTAGCAGATATAAAATATTTCTTTAAATTTGGAGAATAACACCTGTATTATTTTTGTAGTCGTGAGTAGTCCACAAAAACACATTTTATCGAACAAGCTGATAATTTATCTTTGCCTTGAGTAGGATCATGAACAAAACAAGTGGACTTAAAAACACGAGGAGAAAGCTTATACAAAGATTTATTAGGGTACACTAAAGAATAAGGAATTATATTTTCTAAAATAGATGAAGGCATGCGATTAATTAAATAACAAGTTGTTAAGATAGCATTACTCCAAAAATGAAATGGAACATTAACATGTAATAATAGAGTTCGTGCAATTTCAACTAAATGATGATTTTTTCTTTCAGCAACTCCATTTTGTTGTGGGGTGTGAGGACATGTTGATTGATGAATAATGCCTTGTGATAACATGAAAGAAGTAAAAGATGCAGAAAAATATTTACGAGCATTATCACTACGAAGTATTTGTATCGGTATTCCAAATTGGGTACGAATCTCAAAAATAAAGGATTTAAAAATTGAAAATAATTCAGAATGATCTTTCATCAAATATAACCAAGTACATCGAGAATAATCATCAATAAAAGTTATAAAATACTGAAAACCTAAAGTAGTACTGACACGACTAGGACCTCATACATTAGAATGAATTAAAGAAAACAAAGACTTAGCTTGACTAGTAGTTTTAATAGAGAAAGAACTATGGACATGTTTACCGAGTTGGCATGATTCACAATCTAAAGACTTCAATTTTGAAAGATTTGGAACCATTCTCTGTAATTTTGAAAGACTCGGATGACCCAGACGACGGTGAATTAATTCTAGAGACTCTGCAGCAATACAAATATTTGATGATGTCGGTTGAATGTAATATACGCTTCTTGACTCACGTCTGGTACTAATTGTTTTTCCCGTACCTCGATCCTGTATCAAAAAAGAATCAGAAAAGAAAGTTACAGAACAATTAAGAGTTCGGGTAAGTTGACTGATAGAAATTAAGTTGAAGGAAGAATTGGACATGTAAAGAATAGATTGTAAATTTAGTGAAGAGAGAGGTTTAGCTTGACCAATACCATGAGCGGATGTTTTAGAATCATTAGTTAATGTAATTGAAAGAAGCGATTTAGTAGTGCAATTAAGATGGGTAAAAAGAAATTTATTACCAGATATGTGATCAGAAGCTCCTGAGTCAAGAATCCAATGATCATGAGATGCAGAATGAGATAAGCAAGCAATAGAATTACCCGTGTCTACAAGGGATGCAGAATGTGTCTGTTCTTGTTTGGATGCCTTGTATTGAAGAAACTGTTCTTTCAAGAATTTTTGATATTCTGGATCATTAAAGAGAGAAGATTGATCAGTTGATTCAGAACCAGATTGAACTACATTGGTAGAACTAGATTAAACCACATTAGCTGATCGAGGAGGTCGGCCATATAAAGCAAAACATGTATCTCGGGTATGTCTTGATTTATGACAATAAGTACATTGAGGTCGATTGCCCCGACCACCACCATTACGTGCTCCTCTATTGTTGCATCCACCATCTCGTCCCTTTCCATGATCACTAGCATGTGCCACCAAGGTAGAGTTTTCAATATTATTAAGAATGGTCGAAGTGGGTAATCGTAATAGACGGTTGATTAACACTTCTGGTGTAGGAATTTCTGCATTGCCCAATGTCTGTTGACGGAAGGTGTCAAGGTTAGAGTTTAAACCAACAAGAATAAAAATCATAAGAAACTTATCTTGTTGTTTCTCTTGCTCTTTAATATCAGTAGTGACAGGCAAAAGTTTCTTGTATTGAGTTATTGTTGTTTTGGCAATGGTAACATAAGAAAATAAATCTGACTCTTGTTTTAAATCCTTCAATCTGGTCACAACTTCATACAGTTGTTGAATATCATTGGAGTAGAGATTCTTGGCTTGCGCCCAAAAAGTGTAACAAGTGTCGGGGTTGAAAAATAGGCAGCAAGCTAGGATCAATAGATTGCTATAGTATTGCACATAATTGTGCATCAATCATGCTCCACTCGCGCTGTTTATCAGTTGGAACATCTTCAATTTTTGTAGTCAAGTATTTAGAATATCCTTGCCCTTTAAACCATAATAAAACAGAAGCACTCCATGAAGAATAGTTAGAACCATTCAATTTTGCAGAAGTAATTTTTGGAGTACTAGAGAATGCAAAGGAAAAGATACTGCCAGAATTATTCAATTTAGAAGTAGATATGATAGAGGGTAAAAGAGAAAAGGAAGCCAATGATTAAGAAGGGTAGAAAGAGAGGTAGGGAAAGGGTGCTGTTTGGTTCTGTGTTGTTTGGTTTTGATGATTAAAAAAGGGAGGTAGAGAGTGCTGTCTAGTTCTGTTCTGATCCTTCGTTATTTTTTTTTTAACGATTGGTACTTGACAAAGAAAAAGAAATATGGTGATTGGGTTGACAAAAGAAGAACACGGATGGAGTCAGGAAGAGGCGGCGATTAGCTTATGGGGGTGCGTGTAGTACATGCGCATTTGGGACAGTGGTGCGTGGAAGCCACACACGTCTGGAAGTGGCACGTTAATAACATGCGCTAGCTATGGTGGCCGGAAATTCGCCGACGATACTGATTCTGATGGTGGTTTTGGAAAAATTGAAGTGCTACTCCGTGAATCGAAGCAATCGGATCTAGGTGCTATGGTGATTTGTTCGGACCAGAAAATGTTTTTGTTTAGGAAAAATTTTGGTGGTCTGGAGGATGGGTCTGTGTTAAAAAAGGAGGGAAAAATATTTTGGTGGTTTGAAAGTACTGGAAATATATTTGTGATCAGTGACTCATTATAGGAGAAAAAGAATTAGAATGCAGAAGCAGAGTCCCTCAATGTGAAGGCTCTGATACTAACTTGAAATTGTTGGAATGAATGGCTTGAGAAAATTATCTCAGCCTTGGTTCTTTATATAACAAAATTACAATCAATACATTTTAATGTTAGAGAATAAAATTCCTAGAATTATGCTTAAACATTTCTTCATTTATTCTGATTACTAAGTAATTACAGTATGGTCAACTAATACATATCAATCACATTTATTTCTATTTAACAATAAGCAAGGAAAATAAAATCCTTTTCTTCCTTCACGTTTTTATGGTATCAGAGCTGGAGTTATTTTTTGATTCTTGGGAATCCTAAAACAAATTTCGTCAAAAAATACAGAAAACCCTAGCCAGTTCTCATCATATCTGAAGGCTCTGCATTTAATGTTGCCGAGGCTCATATCAGTAAGCGGAATGGTCCGAATCCACAAAGGAATGATGAAAAACCCTGGATATGGTGTGATCATTGCAATAAACCACGCCATACTAGGGAAACTTGCTAGCATCTTCACGGTAAACCTGCAAACTGGAAGCCAAGGAACAAACGCTAGCAATCCTCTGCAAATGTTGTTGCTGAACAAACCAATCCATTTAGTAAGGAACAAATGGATCAACTCCTGAAATTGCTAAATTCTAATCAGATTACCGGTACTCCTAATTGTTCTATGGTTTATACAGGTAGAAAATCAAACCCTTGCATTATTGATTTTGGAGCTTCTGACCACATGACAAATCTATCTCACTTATTTCATTCATATACTCCTTGTTTTGGCCTTGAAAAAGTTCGTATTGTTGATGGTAGTTTCTTTTCCATTGCTGGACGAGGAAATATTAATCTATCTACAAGTATAGGTCTTAAATCTGTACTCCATGTTCCAGAACTCAAATGTAGTCTTCTATTAGTTAGCAAACTTCCAAAATATTCTAATTGCCGTGTTATTTTTTATGAATCTTGTGTTTTTCAAGACTAGACCTCGGGGATGATGATTGGGAAAGCTAAAGAAATAGGAGGACTTTATTACTTTGATGAGACTTATCCTAGCAATAAACAGGCTCAGGTTTACAACAGTATAAATTTGAATCTTGTTTTAGACAAAATAATGGAATGGCATCTTAGACTTGGCCATCCTAATTTTCTTTATTTAAGATATTTATTTCCTGATATGTTTAAAGGAGTTGATTGTTCTGTACTTCAGTGTGAAACTTACTGTTTATCAAAAAGTCATAGAACAAATTTTGCATCTAAACCATACTGTCCCTCCAAACCGTTCTTTATGATTCATAGTGATATTTGGGGGCCTTCCAAAAGAAAAACATTGTCTAAAAAAAGGGGTTTTCTAACCTTTATTGTTGATCACACCAGAATATGTTGGGTTTATCTCACAAATAAGAAATCAGAAGTTGAAACACTCTTTAAGGATTTTTACAACATGATTGAAACTCAATTTGAAACAAAAATCTGCATTCTTAGAATAGATAATGGAATAGAATATTTTAACAAATCTTTGGGGGATTTTTTAAAAAACAAAGGCATAATTCATCAATCCACTTGTCGTGACACTCCACAGCAAAATGGGATTGCTGGAAGGAAAAATAGACATTTACTGGAAGTTGCTAGAGCAATCATGCTTTCAATGAATGTTCCAAAATATCTATGGAGGGAAGCTATTTTAACAGTATCATATTTAATAAATAGAATGCCTAATCAAGTTTTAAAATTCATGACTCCTTTAAACAAGTTAAAAGAAAACTTTCCAATTCTTCGAATGTCATTAGACATTCCTCTAAAAATCTTTGGATGCACATGTTTTATTCACATTCTAGCCAAGTTTTGGACCAAATTGGATCCCAAATCTGAAAAATGCATTTTTATTGGATATGCTTCAAATAAAAAGGGTTACAAATGTTTTAATCCTGTCACAAAAAAACTCTACATTAGTATGGATGTGATTTTCATGGAAAAAATACCATTTTTTAACAAAAATCAACTTCAGCAAGTATCTCAACCAAAAATGATTTTAACACAATATTTCTGAACAAGAAATTGGTGAAAAAAATAAAAATAAGGAGGATCATAGCCAGCAAATCCAAGAAGTAATTTTGTCTAAAATAGAAGGTGAAATGTTAAAAAAAACTATAACTGAACCTCTGGTCTATTCTAGGAAAAGGTTTCGTAAAAGGAAAACTTTTCAAATTGATCCTTTAGCTCCTTCCCAACCTCAGGAACTAGATCTTCAAGAAACACAGGTAGTTTCTAACCTTGATCCCACTTTTACATCTACAAAAGCTAAAAATCCAGAGATTGAAGATCTGGAACTTCCTATAGCCATAAGAAAAGGAGTCCGTTCTTGTACAAAACATCCCATTGCAAAATATTTATCTTATCAAAAAATCTCACACAAATACAAATTTTTTTTATCAAAAATCTCTAACTTGTCTGAACCTAGAATAATACAAGAGGTACTTAGTAGTCCAGCTTGGAGGTTAGCAATCAAGGAGGAAATGGATGCTCTTCTAAAAAATGGGACTTGGGAAGTTGTTAATTTGCCAAGTGACAAGACCACTATTGGATGTAAGTGGGTTTTCTCAGTAAAATGCAAGGTTGATGGAAGTGTTGAGAGATACAAAGCTCGACTTGTGGCAAAAGGGTTCACTCAGATGTTTGGAATAGACTATCAAGAGACTTTTGCCCTTATAGCCAAGATGAATTCTATTCGTATCCTTCTGTCCATAGCGGCGAATAATAACTGGCCTCTACATCAATTCGATGTGAAGAATGCCTTTCTAAATGGTGAGTTAAAAGAAGAAGTGTTTATGGATCCCCCACTAGGCTTTGAGAAGAAGTTTGGCAAGAACAAGGTTTGTAAATTGAAGAAATTCTTGTATGGACTCAAGCAATCTCCGCGGGCATGGTTTGAAAGGTTCAGGAAGGCTATAGAAGGATATGGATACTCTTAGAGTCAAGCTGATCATACTATGTTTTATAAGCATTCAGGGACAGGTAAAATAGCTATACTCATTGTCTATGTTGATGATATTATTCTTACGGGTGATGATGTTAAGGAAATGGAGGCAGTAAAAGGAAGAATTGCCATAGAATTCGAAATTAAAGACTTGGGCCCTGTGAAATACTTTCTTGGTATTGAGTTTGCTAGATCAAAGGAAGGAATCTTTATCAATCAACGAAAGTATGTTTTGGATTTACTCAGTGAAACTGGGATGCTTGGATGCAAGACAGTTGAGTCTCCGATTGAAGCCAATAAGAAACTACAAGTAACTGATGCAGCTGATGGTGTTGATAAAGAACAATACCAGAGACTTGTGGGAAGGTTAATCTATCTTTCACACACTCGGCCTGACATTGCCTTTGCTGTCAGTGTAGTAAGCCAATTTATACACTCTCCTAACTCTGACCATTTAAATGCTGTCTTTTGAATCCTTAGATACCTAAAGGGAATCCCTAGAAGAGGACTATTGTTTAAAAATAATAAGCACTTACAGATAGAAGCATTCACAGATACAGATTGGGCTGAGAGTGTTATAGACAGACAATCCACTTCAGGATACTGCACCTTTGTAGGAGGAAATTTAGTGATTTGGAGAAGTAAGAAGCAAAGTTTTGTGGCAAGAAGTAGTGCAGAAGCTGAGTTTAGATCTATGGCTCATGGGATTTGTGAAGTTTTGTGGATTAGGAGAATTCTTGAAGAATTAAGAATTTCTACTTCACCACCAATTAAAATGTACTGTGATAATAAATCAGCAATAGCCATTACTCACAATCCGGTTCTTTATGATCGGACAAAGCATGTGGAGAGAGATAAACACTTCATTAAAGAAAAAATTGATAAAGGGGTTATCTGCATGGTGTATGTTCCCTCGACTAGCCAAACAGCAGACATCCTTACTAAAAGTCTTCACAAGAAACAGTTTGACAGTTTGATTTCCAAGCTGACATTAAAAGATATTTTTATGCCAACTTGAGAGGGAGTGTTGAAAAAGTCAAAGATATTAGATGTGTATGTTATCTTTAGGAAATCTTTTATTTTAGGTAGAATTAGGTTATTTTTGGCTAGTCTATTTTTGGTTATTCTTTTTTTGGTAGATTGCATTTATGGGCTCTCAATTATAGAGATTTCCCATTATGTAAATTGGCCATTTTAAGCCACTGTAAAGTAAAAGATAAGCAAGGAAAATAAAATCCTTTTCTTCCTTCACGTTTTTAGTAAACAATCTTGGGCTTAGATTCTATAAGATGCTGTACCTTCTTATTTTATTATTAAATACAATACAATAACAACAATAAAGCCTTTTCCCACTAAGTGAGATCGGTTACATGGATTGCACGACGCCATTGAACTCTATCAAAAACCAAGTTTTCGGTGATATTATTCACTAAGAGATCCCTTTTTATAACTTCTTCTAATGTCCTTTTTGGCCTCCCTTAGCACTTTTTCATGGTACTAAAGATCATGTGATCAACTCTTCTCACTGGTGCCTCCAATGGCCTTCTTTGTACATGACTAAACCATCTTAACTGATTTTCTATCATTTTTTCCTCAATAGGTGTCACGCCAATATGCCCTCGTATATAATCATTTCATATCTTGTCTTTTCTTATATAATCACACATCCATCTTAATATTCTCATTTCTGCTACCCCTATTTTTTATTCTTGTTATTCCTTTAGACTCCAACATTCACTACCATAGAGCATAGCTGATCGTATAACAGTCCGATAAAACTTCCCTAAACCCTAAACCCTATTAAATACAGTAGTAAAAGACAAAACATGTATAAAGTATGAACCATATTACACTATAACCAAATGTTTACTGCATCCCTTGTCAAGTTTTTATAACAGATGTCATGAGCGTAGCACTCATGATTCAAGTTTAGTGTTAATTAGCAAGGGATGATGTATCATGTTTGTTGATTAGTCTGTTTAGAAGTGCTTTAAGGATTTATTTTAACAATGCTATATAGAACAAATTTGGGTGAAGATTGTTCAGGTTATGTCTCTTTCTACTATCAGTTGGATCATGCCAATCATAAATTGTACTCACTGGAAGAAAGTGCCAATATCAATGCTGTTTGGGCATCCCTTATTGTTGAAGAATGCTCACGACTTGGTTTGACGGTGAGATGGTTTGATAAATTACTATAAATATGTTCACCCCACTGAAGTGCAGGATTTTGATTTATTCTTTGTTCTAGTATTTTTGTGTAGCGCCTGGATCAAGGTCTTCCCCACTTGCTCTTGCTGCTTCTACCCATCCATTTATCACATGTGTTTCGTGCTTTGATGAGCGTTCACTTGCGTTTCATGCTGTTGGATATGCAAGAGGATCTCACATCCCAGCTGTAGTCATAACATCATCGGGCACTGCAGTTTCAAATCTTCTTCCAGCTGTGAGTTCATTCACTATTCTTCTAGGGATCTGGATTTATTTTAATACAATTATTAGTGCTTAATGATTGAGTACTTTAGACCTACAGTCTGTTATATTCCTTGGGGCTTCTGTCAATGCATGCTTTGTTACAGAATGTCATATAAAATGCTATGATGGGGTCCTGTTTGGTCTTTGTAGGAGAACTCTGCTGTTTTTTCTTCTTTGGTTTTCCCTGTTAGTTTGTGGTTTTTTATTCAAATTGTAACTTTCATTTTCTTGAGCAAGGTGAAGCACATTTTTTTAAGACACAAATAATAGTTCTGGTCATCAAGATTAATATGTAATGACTAATGAGTAATAACAACAGGTTGTGGAGGCTAGTCAAGATTTTGTACCCCTTATTTTACTTACGGCAGATCGACCTCCAGAGCTACAGGAATGTGGAGCAAATCAATCAATTGATCAGGTTTGTCGCAATAAATATGCCTGAATATGTATTGACTTTTTGATATAAGATTTAATGTTGAAAATATTATTTTAATTGCAAAGAAGTTGTATTTAGCTATTTACTCTAATATGTGATTCCAAAATTTTCTGTCAGTAGGCACTCCTTTGTTGTTGGACATACTCCTAAGCATGCATTACAGATTTGGATCGAGATAAGATATGACATACTGTCTTTAATGTAACCCGATCCATAGTTATTTCTTGATATTACTTTTGAATTATGGATAAGGATATGTGTGCTCTTGCTTCAGAGCCTTCACTGTTGTAATGGGTGCGGTGTGTATGTGATGCTTTTTTTGATTTTATCTAGTTTTCAAATTACTTTAACCGACTATAAAGTGTGGTGATTTTATTTTCTCCATTAATTTGGCAAGTCTTTAGATATTAGATGATGTTTTTCAACAGAAGTTTGTTCTGGCATGTGGATTAGTTGCTTTAAATGAAGGAATGTTCGTATCTCTGTTTTGCATGGTTAGTTAATGTCACAACCTTGAATTTATGTACCAGGTAAACCATTTTGGTTCTTTCGTAAGATTTTTCTTCAATCTTCCTGCACCGACAGATCAGATACCTGCAAGGATGGTACTCACTACCCTTGATTCTGCTGTAAACTGGGCAACTTCTTCCCCATCCGGTCCTGTCCATATTAACTGCCCTTTCAGAGAGCCACTGGCAAATAGCCCCAGTGTATGGATGCCAAGCTGTTTAAAGGGGTTAGACTTCTGGATGACTAGTGTGGAACCATTTACTAAGTATATTCACATGCAACATCTCCCTTCTAGAGATGTTACTGGCCAAATGGTTGAGGTCTTACGTCTGATTTCAAGGGCTAAGAATGGCCTTATACTTATTGGTGGAATCCGTAATGAGGATGAGATTTGGGCTGCTCTTCTTTTGGCTAAACACCTCATGTGGCCTGTTGTAGCTGACATCTTATCAGGATTACGGTTGAGAAAGGTTTTAACTTCATATCCTGATATTGAAAGAAACTATGTATTTGTTGATCACCTTGATCATTCTCTACTCTCAGATGCTGTCAAGCACTGGTTGGGCATTGATGTAATTATTCAGGTGTCCCTTATTTATGGCTCTAATCCCTTTTCTTCTCTGTATGCTTATTTATGAAATTTTCATTTCTTGAATTCTTTTATCCCAATGATCATTTCTTTATGTTGTAGTTATTTATTTTTCATTCTTTATGGCTAACCTTCTCTGTCTGAAGCAGATGGGGAGTAGGATAACTAGCAAGCGAATTTGTCAGATGCTTGAGGAATCTGCTCCTTTTTCATTTGTTATGGTTGAGAAGCATCCACATCGTCATGATCCTTCACATATTGTAACACATCGTGTACAAAGTACCATTACTGATTTTGTGGGTAGTTTACTCAAGGCTAGAGTTCCGCATTTGAGCAGCAAGTGGAGCACTTCTTTACAAACATTGAGTAAGATGGTAATTCATTGATGAAATGGGAATTTCCTCTCATTCATGAGCATGTTGGTAATTTTTCCTGTTTCATTGTGTTGAGAAATATGGTTAAGATTTAGAGGGACAAAGAGTAGAGAGAATCTAGATAATTGAAGGAAGAAGTATAATATTATTGAATGAATGAGAAGACAAAATTGTTATAAAAGACTCTTTTAAGGGAGAATAATTCTTGAAACCATGCTCCTACAAGAAGCTGACATATTTATTTATAATAAAAATTTAGAGTTACAAGAGATATATCTATGGCTCATATATCTTAGTAAATAAGATAAATCTAATTTTTAATTCACTAACACTTACCCTCAAATTAGAGTATAAATATTAAACATGCTTAACTTGTTACAAATATCATCAAGTTAGCTAATTGATCCCTAATTCTAATGTATCTTAGATCAATAATCCTTTCTTAAAGTTTCTCTCTAACAAAATGACAATCAACTTCTATATATTTTGTACGTTCATGAAAAATTGGATTTGTAACAATCTGTGTAGTTGCTTGATTATCACACCATAATTGCATAATTTTATAAAGCTCAATTCCAAGTTGATGAAAAAAATCTATACAAGCTCTAATGTGGGTGAGCTATAGCTCAATACTTAAATTTTGCACTTGAACGTGATATCACTGCTTGTTTCTTACTTTTCCAAAATATAAGATTTCCATCAACAAACATACAATACCCAAAGGTGGACCTTCTATCTATATGACATCTAGCTTAATCTACATCAAAGAAGTTTTTTATTTTGCAATAGCCATGATTTTTATACAAAAGTTCACGGCTAGGTGCCTTCTTGAGATATTTTAGAACGTGCATGATTGCATCCCAATGAGAAGTTCTTGAAGAGTTCAAAATTGATTTATTACATTTACCGGAAAGGTAATATTAAGTTTAATTACGATAAGATAGTTCAATTTACCCATTAATCGTCTATACCGCTCCAAATCTTCTAACAACTCTCCATCTTCCAAATTAAGTTTAACATCATGAATCATAGTAGTATCATAGAGTTTAGAGCCAAGCATCCTCTTTTTTTTCAAGAGATAAAAAATGTATTTCCTCTGAAATAAGAAGATTCTTTTCCTTCCTTGAGTAATTTCAATCCCTAAAAAATATCATAGTGCTCTAGAGTCTTTAGTTTGAAACTTGATTTGAAGAAAAATTTTTAATTTTAAAATATCTAATTTATCACTATCAGTAATCATAATATCTACATAAACAATTAGAAGAATACATCAGGAATTTAATTGTTTATAAAAAACTGAATAATTATGATCACTTTTTTTCATCTTAAACTTTGTCATCACATCACTAAATCTTCTAAATTAAGTTTGAAGAGATTGTTTCAAGTCATATAAAGATTTTTTTAGTCAACAAACTTTGCCATACTCCCCTTGAGCAATAAATCCTAGTTGTTGCTATATCCATGTCCATAGCCGTAAAAGAAGACTTGTTGTCATTATTGTGTGTAATTTTCACACCCAAATAAGAGGAATCTGCAATTAAGACAAAAATAATTGAAAAACAGCACCAAAATATGCCAAAAATTCAAAAAATTCTAATTAAAGTGCCCGAATCACAAATCTAACCACACAGGGGGGTGCGTAATTTGTCCAGAAGGTCATCGGAGAAAGTGCAGCGTTGAAGGATTGTGCATGTGCCAGGAGAATCTATTGCGTGTTGCTCACGAGCCTTCACAAGTGCCGTGTGTGTTGCTCACATGCCAGTCTGGTGAAGTCGCCGGTTGCCGATCTGCAACTTTGTCAACCTAAATTTGTGAAAAACTTCTTGGTTCACCTTTAATCACACCAAATAGTAGCTTTTTAGTATTGCAATATGCTGGAAATCGCGCATCATACATGCACAGCGGAATAAAACTTTTGCACGATTTCCACCAAGGATCCATGCGAAATTAGAACACCATAGATTAGGGATTAGGGTTTATACCTTTCGGCAAAATTCTTCTGACTGCTACACCAAGTCTGATCTGCTTCCAAATCACGAACCGGAATGGAAACCAGAAAATCAGATCACCAGTACAACGTTTATGTGGCTGCACCTCTGTGGTATCCACACGAACCCGTGAATCACCGATGAATGTCCGCTACACACACCGGTTGGAATTGATCTCCTTAGACCTCGTAGTGCTAGCTACGCCTGTTCAGAGATTTTGGTCAAGGAGAGTGGCTAGGGTCTTTCTATGCTTTTACTTGGGGTGCGTGAAGAATAATAGTAAATCCTATTATTACCCAATAAGCCTATTTAAATAGGTGCATAGAAAAACCTAACCTATTTGGGCCTTATTCCATGTATAATTATAGGCTTACTATTGGGCCTTATAATTATAACATTAATTCCCAAATATTAAGCCCAAACAATTTGGTCTATTAATTCCAAATTCACTAAGCTCTAAGTGTGCGACCTTACAGGCTCTCATTACGTTGGCAATGACCATTAATCATATTAATGATCATAAACAAAGATCGGTGTCTAGCAACACATCATTGTTACCCAAGTAATGAGAAAGTCGGTGATTTGACTAAACCTTTACACGTGATCATCACTTATAGTCCTTTTGTCCTATACATCTAGATTGAGCACGAGACATGGACCGTGTCATTCCCGTATAGCCTAATCTTAAGGTTTCTTGACTCCTAAGTAAGCTGACTGAAACAAATGTAATCGACATCTCATGTCAATTCATCTGAGCATGGCCATGCATTTTCTCAACTTTACTTAGTCAAGGGGCCCATAGATGTTACTCCTGTTATATAGGAGGGACAAATCCCATCTTGATCACACAAACCCTCCGCATGATATGTGACATATCCAATATCTACCCTTGCATTCACTTAACCATTAGTGACATAGAATAGTATCAAAATATGAAACTCACATGTAGGGAACTTTGGTGATCTCAGGTCAAAGGATCATATTAATAATGATCACTAAGAACCACTTATGACACTCATATAACGATCCATGTAGTGTTCTTAATATGGGTCGGTCCAGTATACAAGTTCTCTAACTTGTACTCATGTGTAAACTTAATATCCCATATAAGTTTTCACACATGCTAGTCTTAATATATCAAAGCAACCTGATCCACAATGATATATAACTAGGGACATTTAAGAATACAATTATTCTAAGGTTATTATTATAATTAAATATATTACGCAGACAATATATATAAATATAATAATTGGAATTGCCATTAAAATAACATGATTCAAAATTACAATCACCAATATGATTGGTTTTAGGGCATATACACTAACACAATACTATATTCTCTTTGTGATAAAAAAACCAAATTTGGGTTTTGTAATCTAGCATCCTTAGGTTGTTATCTCCTTGATGACTTGCGCATCAAAAATTGAAAAAGAAAGGAGAAAGGGGGAAGAAGAAGCTAATTTTTTTTTGGGTTAGGAGAAAGATACCTAGATAGAGGCTTTGTTAAGAAAGAATAATTCTTGAAGTCATGCTCTTACAAGAGGTTGGTATATCTATTTATAATAAAATATAGGATTACAAGAGATAGGTCCATGGCCTATATATCTTTGTAAATGAGAAACTAATAGATCTAATCCTTGATTCACTAATAGACTCAACCCTAATATTCTATTTATAAAGAGTTACTTAGAAACATAAAAGGCTCAAGTAACCTAAGACTTTGGGTGCAAGACAAAGCAAGCTCATAGTCTAGAATCAATAATAATCAATTTAAGATATTTTTTAATTTCCTACTATAATATAATCAATCCAAGATGTTAGTGATTTAAGGGTTAGGTTTTTAGTTTCTTATTTATTAAGATATGTATGGGCCGTGGGCTTATTTCTTGTAACCCTATATTTTATTATAAATAGACATGCCAGCCTCTTGTGAGAGTATGACTTCAAGAATTATTCTCTATTAACATGGTATCTAAAGCCACTCTTTAGATATTTTTTCCAAAAAAAAAAATCTTAGATTAGGCTGCGCAATGCGCAGTGCACAGAACAGAGGAGTTGCTATTTGGAGAAGTTGGCGGTGTTTCAAGGCATTTTTGGAAGATCTGGGTTGACGGTGGGGCAGATTGGTGACCGGTGACCATCGCAAATCGGTGCGTGAGTAACATGCGCGGCTTCCTGGAAGGCGTGTGAGAACCACGCGCAGAGCGATTTTCAGGTGCGTGCAAGCGCGACACATTTTCCGGCAACCGGATTTATACCGACAACTCTCCGACGTCTTTTGTATTCATCTGTGTGATTCTTCAAGCAATCCAACAACTCGGATGTAGTTTTTCTAATTTTTTTCGCTATTTTCTAGATTTCTTTTTTGATTTTATCTGCAAGTTTACTCTCATGGCCGGTGAAATTCTTAATTTTGATACACGCAGTCCACTTAGAAGTAATATTGGTGAAAGAATAGTTTCTGATTTGCTTCCGATTGGTGGCCGAATAACTGAACAAAAATTGGATTTGGAAGGTCGACAATATATAGGGTGGAAGAGGGCTATTCAATGTTATCTTGATGAAGTTCGTATGACTGATCATCTTACTAAAGATCCACCCATAGACAATATAAAGGAAAGATGGATTGTGGAAGATCAACGATTGCTTCGTTTAATTTGTAATACTTTAACTCCTGAAGTTGATGATAATACTGTGCATTGTAAAATAGTTAAAAAATTTTGAGACACTCTTGGCTCACTTTATTCTGGAAAGGATAATATGCACCATATTTATGATTTGACTCGATCATTGATTCATCCTGATGTAACTGGTAAGACCCCATCTCAAATCTATACTGATCTTCACCGCACCTTTCAATAATGGAATTCTCTTTTATCTATTACTACTGATGTTGATGCAATGCGTTCTCAACGAGAATAATTTGGAGCAATGTGTTTTCTTATGACATTGCCCTCAGAATTAAGTATTGCTCGTCAACAAATTTTGTCCAGTTTTGATTCTCTCACTATGAAGTCTATCTTTTATTGTGTTCAACGAGCATATAGTGACTCGTCTCCTTCTTCTGCACATATAAATGAGTGTTTTGCTTTAGTTGGTTCTAGTAGTTGGGGTGGTACTTGAAGTGGTAGGGGGAAAGGAGGTAGAGGACGAGGTGATTTTGGTGGACAAAATTCTAGTAGGCGAGATGATTTTAGTGGAGGTGGAATTGTTTCTTACTACTATTGCAAAGAGCCTGGACATATCAAGAAGTTCTGTCTCAAGTTGCTTGAGAAAAATACTCGGTTTGCACATGTTATTACAAATAATCAGGCACAAGACAATGATGATAATGGTATTATTAGTTTGTCAAAGAGTGAGTATGTTGAGTATTTACAATTTTAAGTATCCCAACAGCAGCTACCCACTCAGTCTGCTGCTACATTAGCATAGACAGGTAATCCTACTGCATGTCTTTCCCATACTAATTCTAGATGGGTCATTGATTCCGGTGCCACTGATCATATGACAAGTCAGACAGGTATTATATCTTCTTTTCGACCTACTTCTTCTTCTTATGTTACTCTAGCCAATGGATCTAAAACATTTGTTATTGGTTGTGGTGTGGTGGATGTTACCTCTGATATACCCTTGTCTGATGTATTATGCCTTTCAAATTTCTCTTTTAATTTACTTTTAGTTAGTCAAATAACACGTACCTATAACTGTGGTGTCTTTTTTTTACCTGACTATTATGTTTTTTAGGATCTTATGACGAAGAATATTTTTGGTAGGGGGTACGAATTTGGTGGCCTTTATGTTCTTGAAGAGAAAGTTACTCGGCCAGTTGCTGCTGTTGCTACTATCACTCCACACCAGCTTCGTTGTCGCTTGGGTCATCCATCCTTGTCCAATTTGCAGAAATTATTTCCTAATTTTACTTCTTTGTCTAGTTTGGATTGTGAGTCATGTTAGTTTGCTAAACAACATCGTCGGTCATATGTTTCTCGAGTCAATAAGCGAGTTACATCTGCATTTGAGTTAGTAGATTCAGATATTTGAGGTTCTTGTCTTGTAGTTTCTAAATCTAGTTTTTGATGTTTTGTTACCTTTGTGGATGACTATTCAAGAGTTACTTAGCTATATTTAATAAATAATCATTCAGAGTTATTTGAGATTTTTCGTGCTTTTCATGCTGAAATTTTAAATCAATTTAATACATCTATTCACCATTTTTGTAGTGACAATGCTAAAGAATATTTTACAACTCCATTTGCATCTTATTTGTCTCAGCATGGAATCATTCATCAATCTTCTTGTGTAGTTACTCCACAATAAAATGGGGTAGCTGAATAAAAAAATCGACACTTAATGGAAGTCTCACGTGCTTTATTGTTTCAAATGAAAGTACCTAAGATTTTTTAAGCAGATGCAATTTCCACAACTTGTTTCTTGATTAATCGAATGCCTTTTTCAATTCTTGATGGTCAGGTACCTTATTCCATTTTATTTCCTTCTAGATCTTTGTTTCCTTTATCTCCACGTATTTTTGGGTGTATTTGTTTTGTTCAAGATCTTCGTCCTCAAGTTTCTAAACTTGATATTCGATCTTTGAAGTGTGTTTTTCTTGGTTATTCTTGTACACAAAAAGGGTATCGATGTTACTCTCCTAATCTGCATCATTATATTGTTTCGTCTGATATTACATTTTTTGAGTCTGTTCCCTTTTTTAACTCCCCCGAGTTTTCATCCTCCCTAATTGAGACTGATTCTCTTGATGACCATTTCCTTGTGTATTTTACTCCTCAAACATCTTCGGTTCCTCCAGATTATAATTGGGTTCATCCTCCTATTAAAAATGTTTACTTTCGCAGGAAGCAGGTACTAGTAGCAGCACCTTCCCCACTTGACAATGCCAACAATACTGGGGCTGCCTCGATTATTGATGAATCCCTGGCTTCGTCCCCTATACCGGCTTCTTCCTCATCAGATCCTCCTTCATTGCCATCTGATCTTGATATCCCTATTGCCCACTGGAAAGGTACACGTACTTGCACTCAACGAGGTAACACTAATCATCTTTACTCTATTTCTAATTATGTGTCATACACTTCCTTGCCCTTATCCTCTCAATCCTTTATTGCCTCACTTGATTCCATTATTGTTCCTAAGTCTGATATGAAAGTACTATCTCACTCTGGGTGGCGTGCTGCTATGGAAGAAGAAATGCCGGCTTTTGCTGCAAATCAAACTTGGGATATTGTCTCTTTACCAGAAGGCAAACAATATATTGGGTGTAAATGGGTGTATACTGTGAAAATTAATCCTGATGGTACTGTTACTCGATTAAAAGCCCAGCTAGTGGCTAAAAGGTATGCGCAAATTTATGATGTTGTTTATTCAGAAACTTTCTCTCCTGTTGCCAAAATTACATCTGTTTGATTGATTATCTCTCTTGCTGCATCCCATAGTTGGCCCCTTTAGCAGCTTGATGTTAAAAATGCTTTTTTGCATGGTGATTTATATGAAGAGGTATATATGGAGCAACCGCCTGGATTTGTTGCTCAGGAGAAGTATAGCAAAGTTTGTCGACTAAAAAATTCCTTGTATGGATTGAAATAATCTCCTCGAGCTTGATTTGAAAGATTTAGTGATGTGGTGACAGAATTTGGAATGAAAAAAAGTGACCATGATCATTCAGTTTTTTATAAACAATCAGGTTCTGGTTGTATTCTTCTAACTGTTTATGTGAATGACATTGTGATCACCGGCAGTGATCAATTGGGTATTTCAAAATTAAAATTTTTTCTTCAAACCAAATTTTAGACTAAAAATTGGAGAACACTTCGGTATTTTTTTGGGATTGAAATTGCTCGAGGGAGGAAAGGAATCTTCCTATCTCAAAGGAAAAATGTTATTGATCTCTTGAAAGAAACAGGGATGCTTGGCTCTAAGCCTTGTGATACTTTTATGATTCCGAATGTTAAACTTAACTTGGAAGATGGGGCATTATTAGAAGATCTAGAACAGCATAGACGACTAGTGGGTAAATTAAACTACCTTACCATTACTAGATCTGATATTGCATTTTCAATAAGTGTAATGAGTCAATTTATGAATTCTCTAAGAACTTCTTATTGGGATGCAATTATGCATATTCTGAAATATCTCAAGAAGGCCCCTGGTTGTGGAATTTTGTATAAAAATTATGGTTATTGCAGAATAGAAGGCTTCTTTGATGCAAATTGGGCTGGATGTCCTATAGACAGAAGGTCCACCTTTGGGTATTGTATCTTTATTAGTGGAAATCTTGTGTCTTGCAAAAATAAGAAACAAGCAGTGGTATCGCGTTCAAGTGCAGAGTCTGAATATCGGGCTATGGCCATACCACATCAGAGCTTATATGGATTTCCTATCTTCTTCATCAACTTGGAATTGAGCCTTATAAAACTCTACAGTTATGGTGTGATAATCGAGCAGCTACCCATATTGCTACGAATTCGATTTTTCATAAACGTACAAAACATATAGAAGTTGATTGTTATTTTGTTAGAGAGAAACTTCAGGAAGGGGTTATTGATTTAAGACACATTAGAACTGGGGATTAATTGGTTGACTTGTTTACTAAAGCCCTTTCAGGAAAGCGGGTTGATGATATTTGTAACAAGTTGGGCATGTTTGATATTTATGCCCCAACTTGAGGGGGAGTGTTAGTGATTTAAGGGTTACGTTATTAGTTTCTTATTTACTAAGATATGTATGAGCCGTAGGCTTATCTTTTGTAACTCTATATTTTATTATAAATAGACATGTTAGTGTCTTGTGAGAGTATGGTTTCAAGAATTATTCTTTATTAACACAAGATAATTTTCTAATATACTCTAAGACTCCCTTTAAGCTGAAGCTTGTTGTTGCACAAATTTAACTCCTAAAAATAAAATGCAATAAAACATAACTACAGAAAATTTGATAAACTTCACAAATAGCTTGTAAATACTCCCTTTGAATGGCAACATTCACAAATCCCAAATTCTTGGTAAAATTACCAATGGCTTCTAGAAGTCTACTAGCATTCTTTGAGCCGCTCCCTCAACTTTCAAGCCAAAAATGCCAATACCTATGGTTCATAGCATCCAGGAGTTTCCTTGACTTCTTTCCTAGCCAAATACAACAACACCTATGGTTGGACATAGCTTCCAAAATTCTCTTCAAATTCCTAGCCAAATACACCAACACCTTGCATGAACTAATCCAATGCTAGGTTGGCAAAAATAGTGGTCTAAACCATTTTAAACCAAGGATAGCCTCGCCAAATCAGACTTGTGTAAACACAAGTCCCCAAACAAGTCCCAAATCACATGAAAACACCCAAAACTAATGGTTCCAATCACCAAAGCTAAACATACATAGCACTAAACACAATTTTGCTAAACAATTCCCCAAATCACAACTTCACCAGCCCAACAATGAACTTCAATGGATTGCAAAGAACTCCAATGCCAAGCAGCTATGGCATACACAGATCAAAACAGTCGAACACCATGAAAACACCAAAATCAGCTATTAAAACATATCTCAAAACTCACAGCAAATTGCTATGAAATTAGCATCAAATTCTGCCAAAAACAAAACGTCCAGCTTACCCAAAAAGAGTTAGGAGACCCACCTTATTGTGCAGAAAACCCTTGAAAATAGCTTCAAACAAAGATTAAAATTATCTAAAACTAGTCCAGACAGCAAGATAGAACCATAAGCAGCAACTAATCAGCCAAAAACAGCCAAGCTGGAACATATTCATCACTAACGAACAAAATGACAATGTTCGCAGACCTGGGCAGCAATAGTGCCTCGATTTTGCCATGTATATGCAGGGATAGAATTGTTTTCTTATATCAAATACTAATATTTCTTCTCTAAGCATTTTTTCCCTTTTCTTTGTTGCATAGGTCGAATGGGAGATACAGTTTCAAATAAGTGTTGAGAGCTCTCTGACTGAACCTCACGTTGCATATGTACTGTCAAAAGCTCTTTCCTCTGAATCTGCTCTCTTTCTAGGTAACAGTATGGCAATACGCGATGCAGATATGTATGGTTGTAATTGGTCTATATATAGTCAGAGTGTTAGATCTCTCATACTACATTCAGACATACCATTTAACTGGATAAGAGTGGCTGGTAACAGAGGGGCTAGTGGTATTGATGGCCTACTTAGCACTGCCATTGGCTTTGCTGCAGGGTGCAACAAAAAGGTAACCTGTTTGTTTTCATTTTATGAACATTACTATTCATAAATAGTTAGAATGAGGAAAATCTTACAATTTGGCTTGTGGGAGATATTGAGCTGTTGTTGGGCCTTCTGCAAACAACTCAACTTTTGGGATGATTTGATTCTGAAAATCTCTCAAAATTCAAGAATCATGTTAGAATAGAATATATATACTTTCCAACTTCAAGGCCCAATTTTTCTCTGAAAATATAATCAAATCGCCTCTCAAGAAAACAAAAAGAACTATATTAGATTAACATTTTTTTGTACATATCCAAGGTCCTAACTGTTAAGACTTCCAATAACAAACTTGTTATCAATTAGGCTGCTCTCTAGAAGTCGTGTAGCTTTTTGCATCTCAGGCCTATGATATTTTAATGGGTTTTGGTGCTTTTACCCATGTTTGCTGATATTGTTCTTTGGCACTGTTCCTAAAGCAGCTGGACACCATGGTAAACATTTTCTTGTATGCATCATTGCTAACCAAAAGGAGAACTAGAAACAATGTCCACTGTCTGCTGTATCATATATATATATATATATATTTTTTTTGCTGTATCATATTTTTTTTCATTCTTCAGAACATCTGAAAACATGCTTTTGCCCAACATCCTGTGAATTTGAGATTTATATATTTTTCCCCCCTTAAATCTTCTGCTCATTGTAAAACTGTAGCTTAATTGTACAATGCATTACTAGATGGGGTTCATATGTATCATTTTGATGAAAACTGGAAAACACATCCACAGCTATGCTTTTGAGAGAACTGAATTCCTTCTAGCTTGATCTTTCTCTTGTATCTCTGAAAATCAAGCAGAACCTATTTATGATGATTTTCCTTTCATATTGATTGATATATATTTTTTTTTCCTCTTACATTGTTTTCCTTTCATCTAAATGTTATTCAGGTACTTTGTGTTCTCGGAGATGTTTCTTTATTGCATGACACAAATGGCTTGGCAATTTTAAACCAAAGGTAGGAAGCCTTGTACTGAAATTCCACTACAATGTTGTATACATGCATTTCAACCATCCCCAATAAAAAAGGAAGGGAAAAAAAAAATATTCTTCATTTAACTTTGAATTTGGTGATATTTGCATCTTGGTTTTAGAAGTCACCTTGAAGAGAGAATATATGATTGAACCCACTACAAGAGTTCCCGTAATATATTCATATAATCATTGTTTATCGAAGCTTTACTTTATTGCCAACGGCTGTAGTTTCCATGTTTCATAACTAGTATTTTAAAAAATGTTCAACTTTCAGGAAATTTCGGAAACCAATGACGATAATAGTGTTAAACAATCATGGAGGTGCAATCTTCAGCCTTCTTCCTCTGGCAGATAAAACTGAGCCCAGCATACTTAATCAGTATTTCTGCACTTCTCATAACATTTTGATCCGTGGGCTATGCATGGCGCATGGGTAAGGAATTAAGGATCTATATCTATGGCAAGAATAAGTGATAAATGCTTCCCTATCTTTAATCCTCCCATTTATTGTGGCTTTTACATGCCTTTAGCCATGCAATTGAGTTCCATGGATGGATATCCGTTACTGCATATCTGGATATCTTGTGTTTGTTTAGCGGGGATTCCCTGTTCATGGCCAATTAGGCCAAGCTTGGGCCAAGGCCCATGGCATATAATGGGCTTTGAGCCCAAGCCCCGGCCTATATAATATTAAGCCTATTTATGAATTAGGATTCAAGTCCTAGGCATGGGCAAAACCCAGGCTTAAGCCTGTGAGCCCAACAAGTGGATTTGATTTTTTAAAGAAGATGCTATGTCTATAAAGAATAGCAAACTACATCTGTGAAAATTAAATGCTATGCTTCAACAAATGTTTATTTTCATTTACTAATGGATGGAATCAAGTAAATGTTTCATCAAATCTAGAAGTACCTCTTCAACATTATATAAACCCTAGCAAACTGTCTACAAAAGCATAGCAAGTTAGTTCTTTCAGGCTTAAAAGAAATATTAAGAAAATCTATAAGCTAGCAATCATGGTCACGTCCATGAACAAACTTCGAGACACAGTCCCTCTGCATGCAACTCTTGGCCCAAGCCCCAAAACCAGACTTGTCTTCTCTTAACTCTCCTATCAGTTTGACACTGAGCTTTTCTGCTTCTGTTCTTAACGTGATATTGACTTGCAGTCCTAGTACAGTTTCAACACCTAATCAAGCTGCGTATGCTTAAGTATTATACACTAACAATTTTGCTTACAATAACTTCATATCTTACTGGCAGGGCCCATTAAGCTTAAGAAATTTGCCTAAAGGCAGCATCAAAATTAAATCTTCAGTCCATAAAAAATAAAGCTTTGTACACTAACACTGGGGATATATTTAGTTTAACAACCAGCAGCCTTGTATTGCTGGGTTGCATATGGAAATTTTTACTTGATAATTTGGTAAGCAGTGCCCACCAAGGTAGGAAAAACTGTTTATTTTTTGAGGTTTTGGGAGGAAAAAAAATAAAAAAAGGAGGGTATGATCTCAGTGTGAGCAATATTTCCCACAGGATTTTCTATCATAAGAAAATATATTTCCTACAGGATTAGTGAGTGAGATTTTGTAGAGCACAAGAGTGATGTGTAAGGAAATAGCCTTATTGGGGGCTTGGTATCTTCTGTTGGGCACTGATCATTTAATGGTTTGCATATTGCTAATCTTCTTTGTAGCATGACAGACAAATCCTGGTGTTAAATAGTAATAAATGTAATTGATATGTATTAGTTGACTATGTTGTAATTACTTAGTAATTAGAATAAATGAGGAAATGTTTAGGCATAATTCTAGGGATTTTATTCTCTAGTATTAAAATGTATTGATTGTAATTTTGCTATATAAAGAACCAAGGCTGAGATAATTTTCTAAAGTCATTCATTCCAACAATTTCAAGTTGGTATCAGAGTCCTCACATTGAGGGACTCCGCTTCTGCATTCTAATTCCTTTTTCCCTTTTTTTTTAACACAAACCCATCCTCCAGACCACCAAAATTTTCCCTGCACAGAAACATTTTTGGTCTGAACACACCCAGATCTGATTTCTTCGATTCACGGGGTAGCACTTCAATTTTTCCAAAACCACCACTAGAATCAGTATCGCCGGCGAATTTCCGGCCACCGTAGCTAGCGCGTGTCATTAACGTGCCACTTCCAGACATGCGTGGCTTCCATGCGCCACCGTCCCAGACGCGTGTGTACTACACGCGCCACCGTAAGCTGCTCGCCTACTCTCCCTGACTCCATCCGTGTTCTTCTTTCTGCCAACCCAATCACCATATTCCCTTTTTTTTGTCGAGTTGGTACCAGCCGTTAAAAAAAAAAAAAAAAACCAAGGATCAGAACAGAACTAGACAGCACCAAACCAAACAGCACCGTTTTCCTACCTCTCTTTCTACCTTTCTTAATCAGTAGCTTCCTTTTCTCTTTTACCCTCTATCATGTCTACTTCTAAATTGAATAATTTTGGCAGTATCTTTTCCTCTGTGTTCTCTAGTACTCCAACAATTACTTCTGCAAAATTGAATGGTTCCAACTATTCCTCATGGAGTGCTTCTGTTTTATTATGGTTTAAAGGGCAAGGATATTCTGAACATATTCCAACAATTACTTTTGTTTTATTACTCCAACAATTACTTCTACAAAATTGACTACAAAAATTGAAGATGTTCCAGCTGATAAACAGCGCGAGTGGAGTATGATTGATGCACAATTATGTGCGATACTGTGGCAATCTGTTGATCCTAACTTGCTGCCTATTTTTCAACCATATGACACTTGTTACACTTTTTGGGAGCAAGCCAAGAATCTCTACTCCAATGATATTCAACAACTATATGAAGTTGTGACTAGATTGAAGGATTTAAAACAAGAGTCAGATTTATTTTCTTATGTTACCATTGCCAAAACAACAATAGCTCAGTACAAGAAACTTTTGCCTGTCACTACTGATATTAAAGAGCAAGAAAAACAACAAGATAAGTTTCTTATGGTTTTTATTCTTGCTGGTTTAAACTCTAATCTTGACACCTTCCGTCAACAGACATTGGGCAATGCAGAGGTCCCTATAATAGAAATGTTAATCAACTGTCTGTTACGATTACCCACTTCGACCACTCCTAATACTAATATTGAAAACTTTACCTTGGTGACACATGCTAGTGATCATGGAAAGGGACGAGGTGGTGGACGCAACAATAGAGGAGGACGTAATGGTGGTGGTCGAGGCAATCGACTTCAATGCACTTATTGTCATAAGTCAGGACATACCTGAGATAGATGTTTTGCTTTACATGACCGACCTCCTCGATCAGCTAATGTGGTTCAATCTGGTTCTACAAATGTAGTTCAATCTGGTTCTGAATCAACTGATCAATCTTCTCTTTTTTTTGATCCAGAATATCAACAATTCTTGAAAGAACAGTTTCTTAAATACAAGGCGTCCAAACAAGAACAGACGCATTCTGCATCCCTTGTAGACACGGGTAATTCTATTGCTTACTTATCTCATTCTACATCTCATGATCGTTGGATTCTTGACTCAGGAGCTTTTGATCACATATCTGGTAATGAATTTCTTTTTACCCATCTTGATTGCACTGTTAAATCGCTTCCTTCAATTACATTAGCTAATGGTTCTAAAACATCCGCTTATGGTATTGGTCAAGCTAAACCTCTCTCTTCTCTAAATTTACAATCTGTTCTTTACATGTCCAATTCTCCCTTCAACCTAATTTCTATCAGTCAACTTACCCGAACTCTTAATTGTTCTGTAACATTCTTTTCTGATTCTTTTTTAATACAGGATCGGGGTACGGGGAAGACGATTGGTACGGGACGTGAGTCAAGAGGCCTATATTACATTCAACCAACATCATCAATTACTTGTATTGCTGCAGAATCTCCAAAATTAATTCATTGCCGTTTGGGTCATTCGAGTCTTTCAAAATTATAGAGAATGGTTCCAAATCTTTCAAAATTGAAGTCTTTAGATTGTGAGTCATGCCAACTCGGTAAACATGTCCGTAGTTCTTTCTCTTTTAAAACTACTAGTCGAGCTAAGTCTTTGTTTTTTTTAATTCATTCAGATGTATGGGGTCCTAGTCGTGTCAGTACTACTTTAGGTTTTCGGTATTTTGTAACTTTTATTGATGATTATTCTCGATGTACTTGGTTATATTTGATGAAAGATCGTTCTGAATTATTTTCAATTTTTAAATCCTTTGTTTTTGAGATTCGTACCCAATTTGGAATACATATACAAATACTTCGTAGTGACAATGCTCGTGAATATTTTTCTGCATTTTTTACTTCTTTCATGTTATCACAAGGCATTATTCATCAATCAACATGTCCTCACATTCCACAACAAAATGGAGTTGCTGAAAGAAAAAATCGTCATTTAGTTGAAACTGCACAAACTCAATTATTACATGCTAATGTTCCATTTCATTTTTGGGGTGATGCTATTTTAACAGCTTGTTATTTAATTAATCGCATGCCTTCATCTGTTTTAGAAAATATAATTCCTTATTCTTTAGTGTACCCTAATGAATCTTTGTATAAGCTTTCTCCTCGTGTTTTTGGGTCCACTTGTTTTGTTCATGATCTTACTCTCGGCAAAGATAAATTATCAGCTCGTTCGATAAAATGTGTTTTTGTGGGCTACTCAAGACTACAAAAAGGGTACAGGTATTATTCTCCAAATTTAAAGAAATATTTTATATCTGCTGATGTTACCTTTTTCAAAACGTCTTATTTCTTTTCTTCTTCTGGGGAATCTATTTCTATATCTGAGGTTTTGCCCCTACCAGTCCTTAATTCAATCCCTTCAAATTCACCACAAGATCGGCCTTTTATCACTTATCAACAACGCCCTCGTCCAAATGCACCTCAAGTAATTGATGATGATAATCCACCTGTTGACTCACTATCCAGTCCCGTGAAATCTCCTATCTCCGATCCACCTGCCAATCTTCGTATTGCCCTCCGTAAAGGTACTCGTTCCACTCGTAATCCTTATCCTATTTATAATTTTTTGAGTTATCATCATTTATCTGCCCCCCATTCTACCTTTGTTTCTGCCTTGTTCTCAGTTTCTATTCCTAAAACTATACAGAAAGCTCTCTCTCACTCAAGATGGCGCCACGCGATGCTTGATGAGATGGTAACATTAGAAGTTAGTGGCACATGGGATCTGGTTTCTTTACCATCTAACAATCTACTGTTGGATGTCGTTGGGTTTATACTGTCAAGGTTGGCCCAGATGGAAAAATAGACCGATTGAAAGTTAGATTAATTGCTAAAGGATATAATCAAATTTTTGGCTTAGACTATGGTGATACTTTTTCTCTTGTTGCCAAAATTGCATCTATTCGCTTGTTTTTATCTCTTGCAGCCATTAATCATTGGTCTCTACATCAACTGGATATCAAAAATGCATTTTTACATGGGGACCTCGAAGAAGAAGTCTATATGGAGCAACTTCCGGGGTTTGTTGCTTAGGGGAAGCCTGGTCTTGTTTGTCGTTTGAAGAAATCTCTATATGGTCTTAAGCAGTCCCCTCGAACTTGGTTTGGGAGATTTACTAAAGTTATTCGAGATTTTGGCATGTGTCAAAGTGAAGCAGATCATTCTATATTTTATCACCATTCATCTACCTCTCAATTTATATATTTCATAGTTTATGTTGATGATATAGTTATTACAGGAAGTGATCAGGTTATTATAGATCGACTCAAGCAACATATTTTCTATCATTTTCAAACAAAAGATTTGGGAAAACTTTGGTATTTTCTTGGCATTGAAGTGGCTCAATTCCGTTGTGGCATTTCTATCTCTCAACGCAAATATGCTCTTGATGTTTTAGATGAGACAGGACTAATAAATTCTAAACCTATAGATACTCCTATGAATCCAAATATTAGACTATTACCCAATCAAGGTAAACCGTTCTCAGATCCGGGAAGATATCGCAGGCTTGTTGGAAAATTAAACTATCTCACAATCACTCGACCAGATATTTCATTTGCAGTGAGTGTGGTGAGTCAATTTCTCAACTCACCATGTGATATTCATTGGGATGCAGTTTTTCGAATTCTTCGCTACGTAAAAGGAAATCCAGGCAAAGGTTTGTTGTATGAGAATAAAGGGTACACACGAATTGTTGGTTACTCAGATGCTGATTGGGCAGGTTCTCCAGATGATCGTCACTCTACTTCAGGTTATTGTGTTCTTTTTGGAGAAAATTTAATTTCTTGGAAAAGTAAGAAGCAAAGTGTAGTGGCAAGATCAAGTGCAGAAGCAGAGTATCGAGCTATGGCATTAGCTACTTGTGAACTCGTATGGTTAAAACAATTGTTACATGAGTTAAAACTTTATACACCTGGTCCTATGGAGCTTATATGTGACAATCAAGCAACATTGCATATTACTTCTAATCCTGTTTTTCATGAAAGAACCAAACATATTGAAATTGACTGCCACTTTGTAAGAGAGAAAGTTGTTGCAAAGGAAATTATCACAAATTTTGTGAACTCGAATGACCAATTGGCTGATATGCTCACAAAGTCCCTGCGAGGCCCAAGAATAAGCTACATCTGTGACAAGCTTAGTGCATATGATATATATGCTCCAGCTTGAGGGGGAGTGTTAAATAGTAATAAATGTAATTGATATGTATTAGTTGACTATGTTGTAATTACTTAGTAATTAGAATAAATGAGGAAATGTTTAGGCATAATTCTAGGGATTTTATTCTTTAGCATTAAAATGTATTGATTGTAATTTTGCTATATAAAGAACCAAGGTTGAGATAATTTTCTAAAGTCATTCATTCCAACAATTTCAAGTCCTGGAATATAAGTTTGTATGCTATAGCGCAGTATTCGACAAAATGGCTTCTTCATGCCTGATAATATCTTTGTTGGTTGACTGTAGTTCAATTGGGCATATCTAGGAGTCAAAAAGCTATTTTTAGATTAAGGTAAGGAAAAAAGAACCTAGTTAATATTGTTATGCTACTGTAGCAGGTATCAAACAAAATTAATGTGGCATATATAATACTGGGAAGTTAATAGGCATAAAATAAGCTTTTAAAGAAGTAGTTATACTGGAGTGTTTGATATTCATAGTCAATGCACAACCACTTATACATTGTTATGATGAGGAATCATTATGTTTGCAGCATAAAACATTTGCATGTGAAAACAAAGATGGAACTTGAAAATGCTTTACTTGCATCACAACACGAAGAGAGAGATTCTATAATTGAAATTGAGAGTTCCATTGATGCCAATGCAAAATTTCACAGGTTCTTATGCCCAATGCTTGTTATTTATATTTTGTTTTTATTTAATGATTATCACCTGTCTGCTAACCCCTTTTGCCCCTTAACACAGTATTCTGAAAAACTTTGCTCTTCAGACAGCTGAACACACCATGAGATTTGTCTCCTTGGCTTTTAGTCAAAGCTCTGTTAATGATGAGTTCTTTCTTCATAAAGTACTTAAAGTAGAGTATTCACGATATAGGTGAGTTTTCTGTTGTGCAAAACCGCTAAACTTTTGGAACGTGACATTAATCTTTCTTTCTTTGGTATATGGCAGAATTGCACTATGTGCTCCGCCAACATCAGCTTCTGGTGGTCATAATCAGAAGGAATTTTATAGAGAAGGCTTTATTTTATCTTTATTTCTTGAAGATGGGAGTGTGGGTTATGGTGAGGTTGGTTTCCATTTGATATTTTATCTTGTTTTATATCTTTATTTTCTGAAATATATATAAATACTACAGTTGACAAACCATTCTAGTCCTATCAGAGTAGGTAGTGGAGCACTCAGCACAATAGTGGCAAAAAGGAATATAACTTTGAAATTGTTGCCAATCTTAACTTCAGAATGAAGATCGAAGGTAGTGTAGTTGTAGTGTCACATTGCAAAGCTATCCTGTGCTAATGTCACTAATAATAAAAAGGGCACATAATTTGCATGAAGCATATCAACAATCCTTGCTTGATCAAGGGCCAACAGCTATTTTTGTTGTCCTTTTTTTTATTTTAATGTTTGTTTAATTTTGGAATCACTCAGGTTGCACCTCTTGAGATACATAGGGAAAACCTGGTGGATGCAGAAGATCAACTCAGGTTGTTTGCATATGTCTTGAAAGGGGCTAAAATTAGTTGCTTCCTACCTCTTTTGAAGGGATCAATTACAGACTGGATTTGGAACGAACTGGGTATCATGGTAAGTTGTGCAACATATATCCTATGTGTTAGTTACTTATCATGAAATTGAAATTAAAAATGGTTTATTATATTATCTTATGATTTTACATATTTAGCTAGCTTGTTTGTTATGTTATAAAGTTATTTTTGCTGGGATGCAGCCATCTTCTATCTTTCCAAGTGTCAGATGTGGTTTGGAAATGGCTATCCTTAGTGTGATATCTAATGCAACGGGCTCGGACTTATTTAACATACCCTATTCCAAGATAAATGAGCAAGGCAAACACAAAAGTTCTTCAGAAATTAAGATTTGTGCACTGATTGATTCAAATGGATCACCAGCTGAAGTAGCTAAAGTTGCCGCTGATCTAGTTGACAAAGGATTTGCAGCACTTAAGCTTAAGGTAAGTTTGTTTCATGATTTGGTCAACTTTCTGCTACATGTTATAAAGGCTGCAAATTTTGGAGAAATTGGGAGGCCAATAGGTTATGATGCTATCACAGGTAGCACGTGGGGGGAATCCAATGCACTCTGCTGCATTAATAAGGGAAGTACGTAAGAAAGTTGGATGTCAGATTGAAATCCGTGCAGATGCTAATAGAAAATGGACTTATGAAGAAGCTATGGAATTCAGCTCTTTGGTTAGGGATTGTGACCTAATGTACATTGAGGTAGTCAAGTGAAGTGTTACTTAAATAACTATTACTATTTAATATTCATCAGTATCAATTTGATAATTAAAATTTCCTCTTTTCAGGAGCCTGTTCAGAATGAAAATGATATTCTGAAGTTCTGCGAAGAAAGTGGCTTACCTGTTGCACTAGATGAAACCATTTATAATATTCAAGAAAATCCTCTAGAAAGGCTAGCAAAGTTTACTTACCCAGGAATAGTTGCTATTGTAAGTAGATGTTCAATTTTGTAGATATTCAATGAGAAAAAGAAATTGTGATAGTTTGAGGTACTGTTGTCATGTAGATATGTTATGTATATGTTACCTAATCACAGTGGGGGAATTACAGTATTGGTATGAATTATCATTATCATCAGGCTGTGTTCAGGTAGACTGTCGATTTATAGGATGAATGACCAAAAAGTCCTACAAAAGTAGTCAATATTCTGTAATATTCTATTCATTCTAAAGAAATAGCACTGACTAAAACAGCAAAAATATTCCTAAAATATCATTTGAACTATTCCTTGGGAAAAAGGTAGAATTAGTTGTTAGTGAGTTCATCTAGGACCATTAGTGTTCCTTCTCATATAAGTGAAGTCATCTTGTGAAGACATTTCATAAGGCCTTGTTCCATGTTTGATACACAAGCTGGAAACTTTTGCTTGTATGAAAAGGAACCATTTATTATAATCATAATTACAAATGAGAATTGTCACAAAATTCAAGATGATCAAAATTATACTGTAGCATCATCTATATAAAATGCTAAATCAATGTGTTTACACTGGTTTCTTCTTGTATCGACTTCTCAGGTCATCAAGCCAAGTGTTGTTGGTGGATTTGAGAATGCTGCATTAATTGCACAATGGGCCCAGCAACTGGGGAAGATGGCAGTAGTTAGTGCTGTATTTGAAAGCAGTCTAAGTTTGTCTGCGTATACTCAATTTTCTTGTTACCTTGAAATGCAGAAGGTAAGTGTATTGAATGCCTTAAACAAGGTGACACCATCTGTCATCCATGGCCTAGGAACCTACCAATGGCTTAAGGAAGATGTTACAACTAATCCTCTATCAATTTGTCGTAATCGACATAGTGGTTTTATGGAAGCATCTTTGGTAGATGCTAGCCGAGTTCTGCATGATTTTCAAGTCAACCAAAATGTCATCTGTAATTTTGTTACTGAGGAGGAAGTACAGAGGTACCAACTGGCAGTAAAGCTTAACAATTTCTCCTATATTTTTGAAGTTCAAGAGGTTGGACAAAAGAATGATGTAAGTATAGCAGTTTCCATGCATCTTGCTCATTTGCTTTGTTTCTTTTGAGTTCTCAAAACTCAACAACTCCCCCTTTTTTTTTGCACTGTATCTTTGTTTATTCTCCTTAAAATAATCAACACAAAGCTAGTTGTAGTATATCCTGAATCCGCTATAAAAAGTAGTTTGTATTCAGTTCTTTAAGTTTAAAACTTTAGAAGCCGAATTGAATGTAAATAATAAATAGTTAATAGGAAAAGTGCACTCTAACTCTTTAATTGCTGCATTTTTCTGTTTGAGCATTTATACAAGTAAATGATATCAACCAAAATATCACTGTATGGTACGGGGACTCCTAATATTTTTCAAGAGCATAACAGCATAACCTCAAGAATACCATATATCAAATAGGTCATGGTGATTAACAGATGGCTCTTGATTATCAATTATCTCAAAATTAAGTATCATTGATTTGCCTGGCGTCGAAGATGAGGCTTGCTCTAGAAAACATGCAGAAATTTAGGTATACCAAAGTAGTTTTTTTTGTCTTGTTTTCTAGTATTAGCACACTTTATAGTATTAATACACTAAGTAGATAGAAGATCCATAGTAAAAAATACTAGTATTATTATTCTAACTAGGATTAATAATCTCTGAATTTAGCCAGACTTGAAGAATGAGAATGGCTAATTTCATTTTTTCCAATTTTATTTTATTTTTCTATAGATATATAATTTTTTCTATTTTATATAGCTATAGATTTATAATCAATTTGTGAGCTGCCAACAATATCGTGGAAATTAAGTTAGGTGGTAAATATTATCATTTCTCTAAGCCTGTTTAGAGGGACCAGCCTAACAGCATGCGTACACCCACCCACATATATAAAGAAAATTATTGTTAGAATGGGGAGGGAGAGTACATGAGCGGAGGATAAGCAATCCTCTATAGAAAAAGAAAAATAGCTAAAATGGCTAAGAATAATAGCAAATTAAAAAAAGAAAAATCAATAGAAGTTGTAGAACAGACACCACTTCCTTTGCAATTCAGTGAAAAGATATCCTTGGAAAGAATATGAGCTTTAATCCAAAGCAAAGTAACAAACATAATCTTGTTCTATACCAAGAACATCAGCTGATAATGCTGTTTAAAAATTCTAGCATTCTGTTCCAACCATATACATCGTAAAACAAATCTTGCAATTTCCCAAAGGGCTGTTTAATGTCGTTGGACAAACCCATGAAACACAAAACAAAGATAAGAGCTTATTCCATGACTTGCAAGCCATCTCACCATGCAAAAACAGATGACTATCTTCAATTTTTTAAAACACAGCAAACACATATCTGAAGACAAAACTTTATGTGGCATGCACAGAGACTAGTATATCAGTGTACAGAATGGAAAAAAAATGGCATTTTGTTAGTGAACGGATGCTAATGGTAAGTTCCTAGAATGAATGGACTAATATAGCTAGATTTGTCATAGTCCTCCTTTATAGTACACATTTTTCCCATCCTGATTTTTTATTCAAGTTAGTGATATATGTATTTTCCAACCATGCTTTGTGATAGTGGATGTTGGGTTCTAAAAGGACAATAAGAACAAAAAATGGAAATAGTAGAAATGAGAATGTTAAGATAAATTTATCGTTATACAAGAAAGGACAAGATATGGAATGAATGTTTACGAGGGCATATTGACGTGACGCCTATTGAAGAGAAGATGACAGAAAATTAATTAAGGTAGTTTGGTCATGTACAAAGAAGGCCATTGGAGGCACCAGTGAGAAAAATTGAACACATGGTTTTTAACTCTGAAAAAGTGTAAAGGGAGGCCAAAAAAGACATTGAAGGAAGCTATAAATAGGGATGTTTTGGTAAATAATATTATTGAAAATTTGATTTTTGATAGAATTCAATCGCATCGTGCGATCTATATAACTAACCTTATTTAGTGGGATAACATTTTGTTATTGTTGTTAGTGAAGTATATATTTTGAATTTAAAAGTAGTTAAGCTAAAGAATAATTAGTGCCTAAGACAATTTGTTTTCAAGTGAAATATGATTCCCTAATGGGGTACTGATTCAATCTAATTGAGCCAATGCAGGATAATGTACTGGTATTTCTTCATGGTTTTCTTGGTGCTGGTGAAGACTGGGTTACCATCATGAAGGCCATTTCAGGGTCGGCAAGATGCATTGCAGTTGACTTTCCTGGTCATGGGAAGTCGAAAATACATGGTGCAAATGATGCCAGTGAGAAGCCACGGTTGTCATTTGAGATAGTTGCTGATTTGTTAAATAAACTAATTCATCATCTAACTCTTGCAAAAGTTACAATTGTTGGGTATTCGATGGGAGCAAGGATTGCATTATGCATGGCACTGAGATACAGCAATAAGGTATACTGATCTCTGATGTACGTTACTCAGTTTAATGTTTTCTGTATGATTATTAATTAACAAAAATATTTATGAAGATAAAAGGAGCTGTCTTAATATCTGGAAGCCCTGGGTTGAAAGATACATTTGCAAGAAAAATTCGTGCGGCTAAAGATGATTCTAGAGCATGCTTCATGCTTGCTCATGGATTACAACTTTTTATCAATTCCTGGTATGCAGGAGAGCTATGGAGAAGGTGACGTATTGTACTCTGACCTCTAGAATGTTCAACTTTTTTTATATTTTACTGAAAAGCTTAATTTTCTTCCCTTAATAGCTGTCTGAATTGTTATTTATTTAACAGCTTAAGAGGCCATCCCCATTTCAATCGAATCCTTGCAAGTCGCTTGCAGCAACATGATGATACACCGAGTCTAGCAAAGATGCTGTCTGGTTTAAGCGTAGGGAGGCAGCAGTAAGACTATCAAGCCTAGCTAATTGTTCATTTTCGTAGCTCTGGTTATTCATTTGTACTCTTTATTACATTCTGTTTTCCTTTTTGTCACTTCTGATACCTTGAATTGGTATAAGACCATCTCATCACGGTACAAAATCTGCTAGATTATTGCATACCATGCTATGTGGATGTTATGCATTGCAAGTATAAAGGAGTTCTACACTATCATCGAATCATATGCTATAGCCTATAACACATTCAAAAAAGTGGAAAAAAAAAAAGGAATAGGTTGACATACCTGTATTGTTGGTAAAAGTTTTATGATTTTGCTTCAATACTTGTTGAAAAAAATAGTTGTACACACATATTTTGCAATTCTTTTTTAAAATTCACATTTTGCACATTTTAAAAAACAAAGTTTCAATTTTCCAATAAAGAGAGATGAAAGTTTTCAAAAGAAAAAAAAAAAGATCATCATGCAACTTTGGTTAATGAAATTTTCCAACAAGTTACATGTCATATCTGAAAAGATTGCCCCAAAAAAAAAAAAAAAATAGCTAGCAAGTTGGCCATGCATGAATGTAAAATTAAAGTCAAAATTTTAATCATGCCCAACTTTTTAAATGATGGGACAGTTTCGTGATCACTGGTAGAATGATCTCTTAAGACAGTTTTGCACGAATCATATGTCGAATTTCTTCATGAGCTCTGTTACGTGATTACTATTATTATTATGTTGTGGCAGATCACTGTGGGAAGATTTGAAGGAGTGCAGAGTACCTCTTTTGATCATGTATGGAGAAAAGGATTCTAAATTTAAGAAAATTGCTGAAGCAATGATAAATGCTCTCCGCTCTTCCAATTTGGAATGTGGAGATGAACAACAGAATGATATACATGAAGTAGTTGAGGTTCCTAACTGTGGACATGCTGCCCATTTGGAGAACCCTCTTCCTATCATTGCTGCTTTGAGAAAATTCATGACAAGATTGTAAGTCGTGTCTTGTCCAACATAAAGATTGAGGAGAGGATGTAATGTCTTTTCAATCGTTTGCAATGTCTTTTTACCAAAAGGAAAATAATTCCTTAATGCAGTTATGTGACTTCCTGTTTGTATTCGGAAACCAAGCATGGTGATTTCATTCTTGTCTAGATGTCCCAGGCATCGACTATTCTGGAGTGTGCTGTACAATAGACTTACAATAGCTATTTTATGCAGGTCTCAATTTTGCACAATTTGGAAAAGTCATTGTATTGAATATCTTCGATGACAATTTCAATTTATAAGAAATTAGTGGATGGATGCTTCAAATATCCTTATTCTCTTCTGTGATGCTTTGAACAAGTATTTCAATTTGTTATACTCTTTCCCAAGCAATAAAATATTCATTGCTCACCAACTACTTCCTGCAACCACTGTGATGTAAATCACTATGAAAATTTTTACATATATATTTTTTTAAATCTCTCTAAAACTTTCATTGAATAATATTGTTGAAAGATCACTTTAGAATACTAATATTATTAGTATTCTAACTTAAAACTATATTTTACCTCATGTAGCACACATCTATACTATTTCCTTCTCAAATTTTGTTGGTTTGGGTTAAAGATCTAACGGCCAGGGGGACACAGGCAAAGGCCCGCCTAATTTGACTAGAACTAGTTCTTGAAATGATTCATGGCCGCCAAAGTGGGGGTTCTAGTTGTACAGGGTAGAACTGTTTTGTGGCAAAATTATGGGAAACCTGTAAAAATTAAGGATACAAGAGTTATGTGGTGAATTGACATAAAATGTTTATATTATTATCTCGATGAAGTAATAGAGTTACTCAAGTTTGATGACAGAAGACAACCTTGTAAAGTTATGTGTCAATCAATAATTATTAAGAGATAAATTACAGCCCCCTTTCTGTTAGTTAATTTTTTTATCATCTTTTTTAGTTCTACAGAAGGCAAGAATATTTCCATAATTCTCACATCCTATTTCGCATCATCTCCCAGTGAACTAAACTTCACTGTGAATTCCACATCTTTTATTAGAGGACATGATATATTCTCAAAAATAATATAAATTATTATTGTATTATTAGAGTACCAATATATTCACGTCTATTTTTGAATGTGTGTTGAGATTTGTTGAGGGAAGAATATATATATATATGTATGTATGTATGTATGTATATGTATAAAGAGAGGAATACTATGATAGACCAATAATGTACTGGTAAGATATATATATATATATGTAGGTATATAAGGGTGTATCAAACAACAGTAATGAAGACAGACAGAGGTATGTCATGACTCATATCTTACATTGATAACCAGATCAAAGATCCCATGATCAAGCTCAACTATATCACAGGATCAAAATCCCCTCCATCTACCATTTCTATAAAGTGAAATCAAGCTCAACAGTTGTACCTGTCCAGATTAAACACCATGTTCGTTGCAAACTCTCAATTTACAAATAAGAGGAGCTGAGTATAATACAACAAGCTCCATGTACACATCTCATCAGTGGACATAATAAAGATATTCCCTCACCAAATTGAAGGCAACCGGAACAATTAGCCATATGAGAATTCCAAGCCCCGTAACGATGGAAACAAGAGACAGAAGCACACAAGTCTTTGCCACCTTGGAATATCCATGACGGAGGGTTAGGGAAGTGAATGATCCAAAGAAGGCAAAATTCAGACACAAAACGAACACGTGGAACAAAGATGGATTACGATCAAAGATGATTGTCGGAATTGGGTTTCCTTCTACCCTTTTGTATTGGAACTGGGTTAGTGACAGAGCCGCTGCCATTGAAATCAAAAGTATTATAACCTCTATCTGAGTTTTCTTGGTGATGTCCCAATCATCCATTGATGTCCCCGATCAGAAGTATTATAAAATTTAGGGTATGCAAGCCTCGGCCCCTGCTCCTCAAGAATATGGCTTTGTAGGATCCGTGCTGACGATTTTGGCATGTCATTCCCGCCGCTAAAATAGATGCCAATTCTACGTTCTTGTGCTGCGTTTAATACGCTGTAATGGAATATAGGTATGTACGCGAGTTGGATTTAGAGTTTAGGACTTCGTTTTGTCTGCAAAATTCGATTAAATATATATATATATATATATATAAGTTGAATTTTTTTTTTTATAATTGAAATATTTATTAATTTTTTTTAATTCGATTAATATTCAGATCAAGCTTAAATCATAATAATAAGGAATGACTCGATTTGATTCAGTTTGATTATATAAAATTTATATTTAATAGTATAATTATATATTATAAAAAATATAATTATTTTTAATATAAAAATTAATTTAATATAATTAAATATTTTATATATTTTAATATTTTATTATCTCTTTAAATATATATTTTATATAAAAATTATTTTTATTTAAAATAATAATAAAAATAAAAATAATTAAATTTTTGAACAGAGTCAGGCCAAATTTTAAAAAAAATTAAACCAGCCAAACTCAGGTTTGAACCATTTTATTGTATATAATTATGCATAAAATGGCTAACTTGAATCTCAATAACATGACTCATGTATATCTATAATAGAATAGAATGAAGTTATTGACTTATGTATATTTGTAATAAAATAGAATGAAATGATAATTTTATAATTATTTTATATTTAGAAATTAAATAAATATTTTATTTGATAATTATGTTTTGTATAACAAATATTATAGGAATGGAGTGGAATAAAAAATATTAATGATAATAATACTCTTAAAAATAAAAAAAATAAAATTGAAATTATATTTATATAGAAGATGATACTTTTTTATTTTTATTTATTATAACTATTTTATAATTGAAGATAAAAAATCATAATTATCAATATTATAATTAACTAATAATTTTTCATAATAAAGGCATAAAAATTTAATTTACCAATTTCTTTATTAAAAGTTTTGTTTATTAAAAATACAAAAATATTTTATTTTAATTTTTATTATTAAAATATTTTAATAATAAAATATTAAAAATATATATCATTTTATTATTTTAATAAATTATGATATTGAAATATATTAAAAAAATAAGGAATGAGAATATAAAAAATTTATTCCATAAATGATGGATTATTCATTTCTTTGCTTTTGTTATGAGATGAAAATTTTATTATTTGATAAAATAATCATTCTCTATGAAATGAGTATTTCCGATCTATAGTGCTTCCTAAACAATTTTTTTTTCTATTTATTTCTATTATATCAAATATGCTAACTTTACATCATTATCCTAAAAGTTATTAACTTAGAATGCATTTAGTGGTATTTTGACTATCTTTGTGACTAGCTTTTTGTATTATATATCTAGTGGAGTCCCAGTTCACCACAAAGTTATCAGGTTCCAAAATGAATACTTAATAGGAGAGATATCTCGACACACTTGTTTTGTGATGCATTAATAGATCCGAAGGTCCAAATTCATTCATTTATGTAATATTTGGGTAAGATAAATAAAATTTAATGACTTATATTATTGGTGCATTATAAATTTGATACATTTTAGTCATTGCACAAGGAAATCTATATTATCGTTCTTCACTGATTATTAGTTGCCAACATGAATTAAATAATTAGGTTTTGGAATTTTTATTTTTATTTTTTGGTAATAAGGGCTCAGCACAGACTAGATTTCAAAATCAAAACTGAATGATTAGAAATATATATCAGTCACTGGACTGTACCATCAAATTTAGAACTTGATTGGTATAACGATGGAATTATAATGATAAAAATAATTAATTACTGATAAATTTGAGTATATATTGTAATTTTATATTTGACACAATTCCTAATGATAAATATATTTTGAGAGAAAATTGATTTTAAATGTTTTTAGTGAAGATTCATTTAGTTTGTAATTTTTGTAAAATTAATTTCATTTCAATAGAAATTATTTCAATCCATTTATAAATAAATTTTATTGTTTGAAAATTTTATCAAAAACAATGATTTTAATTCATTTGTAAGTTAATTATTTTATTTGAAATGTATTGAAATATGTATAAAATTCAATTAAAAGTAGATCTTAATAATATAATGGTAATTATAATATTAAAAAGAAGGTGAAATTTTTATTATAATATATTTCTCATGTTTAAAATAAATTTTAATAAAATTCTTACTAAATTAAGTGGATTTCATAATTGTACAAATATAATTAAAATAAAAATTATAAATAAAATAAAAATGAAATCTCATTTCACCTAAATTCAAACATTATTTTAAAAAGAAATATATTTCAAAATACAATGAAATATTATTTTTAATTATATTAAACAGATAAGGAAAGAAAATTATGATTAAAGAAATAATTATTTTTATCTTATTTTTTAATTATAATTTTTTACTATAATTTTTTATATAAATTATTTTTTAAAAATAATTATTGTTAAAATTTAAATTATTATTAAAAAATTATAATTATTATACGTTATAATTAATAATAATTAATTATTTTCATCGTGATATACTACAACTCAAATGGTCAGAATCTTTTTCGTTCGGGAATTGGCCCTTGACTTTATTCGTCCATAAAAGTTGACGTGATTTTGGATTCTGTTTGTCGCACTCCATTGAATCAAAGTTTAGAAAATTATACTTTTTCAATGTTCAACTTAATGCATTCAATAAAGAAAAGTACCTTAACTTGTGCATTTGAAAGTGTCAAAGGAGACTATTCAGAATTTTATTAGATAGATTTCTACGTACGATGTTAAGCCACTTTTGGTTAGTCCAAACCTGACCTAGCCTAATCTGAATTTTTTAATATTTTTATATATATTTAAATTTAGTTTTTTTTTGTGAAAAAATTGACATCCAAAATTATCCTGTTTGATTTAGTTTATATATATATATATATATATATATATATATATATAACAATTAAAAGGTATGAATATAAGGTTAATAATTAGACTTCTGATTTTAAAATATGTGAGTTTAAGATTAGTTCCTTGTACTAATCTTTCAATCCAAGTCCCTCTAATTTAGAACCGAATTCGAGCCGAAAACTGGTTGGATTGAATTTGCGCTCCCTGACCGGCTCTTAAGTCAGTCTGCAATAGGCCTTTCTTGGCAATGAAGACGCAATAATACGGATATTAAGGCCAGCGAGGTGACGAGAAATGTCTGACATCATTCTTCTAGAAGTCAGTAGCCCTTTATCTGGATTTATAAAAAAATAAAAATAAAAATAAAAATATTTAGTATACGAAAGAGAGTAAATTGAAAATAAATTTTGTAATATTTAAATTTTATGGAAAATTTGAAGCGAAAAAAATTTTAAACAGTACTTTGGAATCAATAAAAAAAATTTCTCATCGTATAAAATAAAAGTAAAAAATTTTATAGTTTCAAAATTACTCTTCTATAAAATTTAAACTGATTTGTAACTAGAGTAGTTTGGCTACCTAAATAAATTACTTTTCATTCTTTTTAACTTCTCTATCAAAATTAATTAAAAATTGATACTTTTTTTCAGTTTTTTTTTCATTTATTTGAAAAAAAATTACTTTTTCATATTTTTTCTTTTTATCTTTTTTTTTCATACTTTGTTTTTCACCCTCATACAAGTCCAAAATTGAATAAGCGACCCTGAGGTTTAATTTCCACCTGCTTATTTCACTTCTTCCAGAAATCTGAAGGCAGCCGAAGTTTCCGATTGGATGTTAGGAATTTCATCTAACAGCTTGCAAATATCCAGAACTAGAATATTTCTGCTGAGTGGAGGCTTTCTCTGACAATGAAGCAAACCAGTGTAGAACTTGGAAGGAAGTGTGAGAAGGATAGATGAGATCTGATCTTGATTCATGTGTTGAGCCAGGAGAGCTCGAAGCCCCATCAACAAGCAATAGGATTTCTGCAGCTGCGCATGCAGACCAGATACCCAGGCCTTCAATTTGAGTTGTGCAAATTCTTCTTTTGTAGACCTGCAAGGATAAACGCCATTGAAGTTTAAAATTGTTGACGCCGTTCTGCATTGGCTGATTGATGTTAACCTTGCATAATGTCCTGTGAAACTCCTAGCACTTCCCGTTCTGCTTGAGCTCTCCAAAAAAAAAATGAATTTAACATACGTGCATCGTGCAATTTTGGAATTTTGTATTCATGTTATTTCATTACACACATGTTAAAAAAAAATATGGAACAATATAAGAAAATTTTTGTAAAATTAATGAGAATCCCTCAGAACCCAGCTACGTATTACAACATAATTTAAACAGCATGCAAATGAATTTAGAAATGTGAGTAAAAGAAAGGAATCAAAGTCCAATGGTAACTTGAATTCAATGCATCCATGTTTGGCAATTTCTATGGCTAGTGCTACAATTCATACAATAGCCTAAAATATTAGAATCCACAATGAATTGACCTCCCAATTTAATTTTAAAATTATAAAAATATCATTAGAGAATTTAAGGTATCACTTCTTTTGATAAAATTCACTCTTATATATATATTTTTTTTTGGAAGAGAAAATTTCTATTAGTGTGCTCAATTAGGGAGAAAGCAAACCAAGTGAGTGTTTTTAGATGTAGGGATCTTTATACAATTAATTTATTAAGTTGCATTATCTATTCTATCCATCATAAGATTTATATCCAAGTCACTTATATGGGCTTAAATACCAAATAAAATTCATAACTTGATAGTCACTTTAATTTTGGGTATTTGACAAAATTAACATCAATGAATTATTTATAAATTAATGTAAGATCTAAAATTATAAAATTCCAAACAATCTCTCATTTGGGCTCACATTATTAACTTATAAATAATAACCACTTGAAAATTAATGTCAATATCCATGATATTATTTCACTCATAATTTTGACTAATATCATAAGTATCTACTAATGTAAAAGATTATATTTGAAGAGATATCAATATGCAACATATTGTATGCCTACACCTCATTAACCAAAACAATTAATATTTGATAGAGATATTAATACAAACATAAATTTGCATAATAGAATTTATATATCTTTAATGTACTAAATGTAAATCCCTATACAATAATCCCAGCATCTATCCAATATACCAAATGAGATTAATATTCTTAACACAATAATGAGACAAAGTCTAAACTAATCACATGTCATAATTCAAAATGTGCACAAAATATATGGCAACATCACAAATATTGTCCTGAATTTAAGTTGTGTGATAAGATTTCTACAATTGAGCATGTAAACTAGATACCCAAGCCTTCAAATTGAGTTGTGCAAATTCTTCTTTTGTAGATTTGCAAGGATAAACACCATTGATGTCCAAAATTGTTGATGCTGTTTTTCATTACATGATTGATGTTAACCTTGCATATTGTCTTGTGAAACTCCTTACACTCTTATTCTTCTTAAGCACTCTAAAACAATGTAATTTAACATACGTGAATCATATAATTTTGGAATTTTATATTTCATGTTATCTCATTACACACATGTAAAAAATATGAAGCAATAGAAGAAAATTTTTGTAAAATTAATGAGAATCCCTTCAACCTTAACTATGTATCACGACATAATTTAAACAGTATGCAAATGAATTTATAAATGTGAGTAGAAGAAAGGAATCAAGGTTGAATGGTAACTTGAATCCAATATATCCATGTTTGGTAGTTTTTATAATTATTGCTATTGTTCATAGAATAGCCTAGAATATTAGTATCTACAATGAATGGATCTCCTAATTTAATTTTAGGATCATAAAAACACCATCAGAGAATTTATGTGTCACTCCTTTTGATAAAATTCACTCTCATGTTTGAGAAAGCCAATATTATTGTGCTCAGATAAGGAGAAAGCAAATAGAGTGAGGGTCTCTAAATGTAAGGATCTTTATAGAATTAATTTATTAAATTAGGTTATGAATTCTAACTATCATAGTATCTATATCCAAATTACTTATATTAGGCTTAAATACCAAATACAACCTATAACTTAAAAGTCACTTTAATTTTAGGTATTTGACAAAATTAACATTAATAAATTATTTATAAATTAATATGAGATCTAAAATTATAAAATTTCAAACAATCTCCTACATGGTCTTATATTAACTCATAAATAATAACCATTTGAAAATTAATGTCAATATCATCTGGTATTATTTCACCCATAAGTGTGATTGAAATTATAAGTATCTATTAATGCAAAAGATTATATCTAAAGAGTTATCAATATGCAACATATCATATGCTTACACCTCATTCACCAAAATAAATAATATCTAATTGGGAAGTTAACATAAACATAAATTTACATGATAGAATTTATATATCTTTAATGTGACTAAATGCAAATCCCCATACAATAATCCCAACATCTGCCTAAGATGTGAAGTGAGATTAATATTTTCAACATATTAATAAGATAAGATCTGAATTAATCACATGTTATAACCTAAAATGTGGACAAAATGTATGGCAACATTATAAATATTTCATTATGAATATTTCATTTAAACATATCTTGAAATAATGATAAGTTTATATCATTAAAACTCTTACTAATCCAAAACATCAAAAAGCTTAGGCAAATTTACATTATTTATATAATCATAATTTATATCAATCCCTAAGCCTTTGGTTAATGAATTTGTAAGCATACAATCCATGGAAAAATAAGTAACACTACTACAAATTTTCCTTTTAACATTGCCACATTAATATTAGTTAAAGTGAAAATTGACATATACAATGGTATAGTAATATTTTTGAAAATAAGTGCAACATATTATATTGGTTAACATAATAAATCGATAACATCGGTTAATATAATAAATTAATGTTATCAAGCCTTATTTTCTAATGAAAAATAAAGGGTTCATCCGAGGAAAACTTAAGATGAAGGTTGCTATTTACAATTGACATCTATGTTACATGTAGATTTTTAAATACCCATTGTCTAAAGGAATAGCAAATGTTGAAAATGTGGAATATTCATTTAAATCAATGTTTAAAGTAATGTCAATAGCCAATTAATTGCATTTATGAAATATTAAAATATCAAAAACTATAAAGATTATTTATATTTTAATAGTCGATTTACTTATTTAAAATACACTCTCACTTATAATGTCATGCTTTATATAAACCAAAATTAAAATTGATCTTACTTTACGTATAAATTTTTCTTGCATTTATTTTTATATTTAAGTTGAATTTGAGCAAAACTCACTCATTCTTTATAAATGTTTTGAATTTATTGGAAGCACTCTGTCCACCACTCTAATTTCTTTTACTTTCAAATAGCATTAGAGAGAGTCCTTGATAGGTGAAAGTAGGAGACAATAGAGTCGTAAATAAGGTGCTTCCAATAAATTTTAAGCATTTCTAAGTATAGGTGAGTTGTCCCCTATATTCCACCCTTTATTGCAAGGAATGGATGGTTAATATCTATAAAAAAATGGTGGAGCACTTCAACATTAGTAAAATAAAGTAGATTTTTTTAACAAAATGAGAATTTATAACAAGAATTTTAATCTCTTCAATATGAAGAACGGGTGACTATGTTGTAAATTATATCGATAATGTATTATAATTTTTATATGAGTTGTTATTCTATGGAAAACATATCGTGTGTAACAATTTTTAAATTTGATCAAATGATTAATTATAATATTCTTATACAATGGTTTTTAGTTAATTAAAGGAAATATTATTAAAAAAATAATTTATAATTGGTATCTATTCGAAAAATGACAAGATGTAGAAAGTTAAAAATTATCTAAGAAAATTAGTATCCATTATTAAAAAAATATTAAAATGTAGATGTTCAATAAAAAAATTTTAAAAAGAGTAAACCATGTTAATTATTAACTAAAAATTGATGTGGTTTTAGAAAATTAGTAGTAAGATAGATAATTGGATCAAAAATAAAAATGTAAAACCACATCAATAACATGAAAATTAACATATATAATGGTACACTAATATTTTTAAAATATGAATGACTTATAACATTAATTTTCAAATAATTGGCTTCAAAAGGAATAAAAAAATAATAAATATAAAAGTAGTTTTGAACATTAGACATTAGTTATATATAAAAAAAGAACTAACATCTAAAGGTGTATTAAGAGCTAACTAATTTTTCTATTCATGAGGTTATTGAAAATGCAAAGACTTACCATGTTGGTTCTTATTTACAATTGATGTGTAATGTTATATCAATGGTTAACTCATTAAGTTGCATTACACCGTTTATAGAATACATCATTCATGAGGTTATTGGAATTTTAAGTGCCAAACTTGAATTGTCAAATCTTTAGACATCAATTGTAATTAAGTACTGATGTTTAATGTTTTGCTTCTTCTTTATAAAATTTGCTCAAGTGCACTTTTTCATATGTATTGCCTAGACTTAGAGGTAGGATCCTCAACACCCTTCCCTCTTTGAGACTGGAGCCTTCTATTGTAATTAAGCAAAGGAAATATGAGCTAACTTTTTAGTTTTTCTTATTATTACAATAAAAAGAAATATTAATAAATTGGGCTCTCTCATGCTTTATTGTGGCGGCAAGATCCTATCTTCGAAAGGCAGGATGTTAAGAAAATCCTATCTCCTAAACTACAATTTTCAATTTAAAAGCCCTTACACAATATAAACGAATCACAAGGTGGTATGGAAGTCAAACCTACTCTACTCAATCAATATATAAAAGAATCTTTGTCATAGCTCATGTCATAAGAAGTTGTTTTAATTACCTTTAATCTTGACTTTTCTTTTCATTTCCTTTAATAAGCAAAGTTTTTTGCGGATGATTTTTTTTTAAAATATTTAATTATTGCTCCTACTCTTCTCACATAATCTCCAAGGTAATTTAATATTGATAGGTGATTTACTATATTAATAGGATTACTAGAGAATATAGAAAATTGGATTAATTTATTATTTGTTACAACAAATTGATTTTTAAGAGAACAATTAGGCAGTAGTAATAATAAGATATAACTAATGCAATTTTGTAAGAGATATAGTTATGAACTATCAAGATATTAGGATATCCTATTTTTTCTTTTCATTTAAAGTTTGTTATTTATTATAAATTATAGTTTTTCATTTTTTAGATTGTTCAATCTATGGTTGCTTATATCTATTTAATTGTATAAGAAAAATATTGTAATACAAAAAAATAATTTTAATGTTATTGACTTATAAAATTATAAAGTTTTTGCTTGAAAGATGATGAAAAATAGAAAATTATGATTTATGACATCGCTTTTTATCTAATAATTGATGCTTAAAATTTTCAAGTTAAACGATATCATTTTATTATACAAATAGGTTTTTTTTTTTATCAAAAATCAATATGTATACTTAAAACAGTTCAAAAATTAAGACACTTGATGTATATAAAAGGAGTGAAGTCATGATGTCGTTTACAAATTTTATTGTGAGCTGTTTTAACATTAAAATGATTCTCTCTCTATGAAGGTATGCTCATATTCCAACTTTAAGATAATTTTTTTATTTTTTTTATTCATGCTCATTAATTGTTTTACAATATTGAAGATTTGTTAACTTGCTAATAAATTTGTAGGGTTGAATATTCACTAGAAAAGTGTAGAATATATAAGTAAGGACTTTCTTAGCTTTTGTATCTGTTCTTGCAACTTAATTTTTTATTTCAAAATTGATAATGTTTTATTGCTTTTCATTTTGATATAGGTTTTACAAGTTGTATAAGTATGACACTTGATTTCATTCTTTTTCTTGTGACATTCAGTGATATTATTCACTATTTATTTATATGAAATGTATAATATTATACATTAAAATTTAATAAATATTCATTATATTTGTAGATATTGGACTTAAGATAACTTTCTTGATGAATGCTAACTTTACATATTGATAAGTAAATATTAGATATAAACTTTTTATCATTTTTATTTTTTTATTATAGTTTTTAAAATTATTAAAATTACGATTCGAAAGTGTCATTAGAAATATTAGGAGTTAGAAGGGATTAAACATGGAGGAGGAACTGTAATAAAGGGTTAGTGTTAGAAGGGAGGAATTGGGAGAGGGGGCTAGGTATAGAGGAATTGCAAAAAAAGGTTAGATGGAAGGGATATGCCATATCGATTATTTAGAAAAAATTGTAGTTGAATATTTATATTTGACATCACTTATTTATTTATAACTGACATTTGATATTGGTATTATAAGTAGAGTAGTTTTATTTCTAGTGAAGAAATAATGGTAAAACTTACTTATATAAAAATTGATATTATTGTATTTTTTTACATTAATTTTTAACTAATGTGGAATAGTTTGACATACAACAATAACTATATATACATTGGCTCATAATTGATATCAAACATGAAAAAAAATTAACGTTAAATGAAAATTCTATTATAGTGCAATATACCTATGCATCTTTCTTTATCACAAATTAGTACTTCGAGCAAAAGTTCTTTATATGAGAAAAATATTTATGACTTAGAGAAAAGATTATGATAGTAGTATTATTGCAATAAAAACATTAATGGTTAAGAACAAAAATACCTTAAGCAAATATCTCCACAAGAACATTTATATCATAGGACATGCCATGCCCTAATAATAGATGTTGCTATAGATAACTACTTAACATTTCTCATAATACAACTCCTCCTAACATGTGTCTAGACATAGATCCATGATCATTGAACAACTAACCAAAAATGTCTAAATAACTTGCACATGTGAGATCTCCTAACATCTTGTATGTCAATATGTAATCACTTATATCATCTAGATACTTCATTAGTAGTAGTCTAATATCTCTAAGCTAAAAATATATTGGACTATCTATGATTGATGCATATGAGATATTCCTTATCATTTATTTTTTTTATCATTTTGAAAAACATTAGGCTTAAAAATATCTTCATCTTTTTGGTTTCATGAACAAATATGAGAGCATATCTATATGTTGAACTATTTCTAGCATGACTATTGAGACAACCTAAACACCTATTAAACCTATCCCAAGTCTTTTCATTTCAATTGCTTTGTTTCAATTAACATGTCTACTTTATCACTAACTAAGAAAATTTCATTATCATGCAAACCAAAATGCCTATACTTATCATTATACATTAATCTATGTTGCTTTCCTTAAATACAAGATTGGTCATAATCTTTTTAAAATTAAGATACAACTATCTAGATGAACCTTTTTATTTTTTATATAAAATGTTCGTTATTCTTCTCTCAAAAACTATTTAACTATTTCATACTATTTCTATTAATTCACTATTCAGGAAGACTATTTTAATCTCTAAAAAATTTAGCTCTTACTAAAATAAGTTACCCATGTCATAGCAATTCAAAGTTACTAGTGATGAAGTTTCTTTATAGTTCACACCTTCCTTGGAAGTGTAGTCCTTTGGCTACTAACTTGATCTTAAACCTTTAGTTTCACTTAAGTATCTTTTCTAAACTTAAAATTTTATTTTTTTACTGGCTTACTATTCACAAGCAGTTTAACTTAATCTTGTATTCCATCTCTATAATCCACTTTAAAGGATCAAATTAACTTTATGGGACATCCTCAAAGGAGTTTAATAATTCTTTTCCTTTATTGGTTGCACTAGAACGGATCATAGAATGATGAAAGATAATTTATTAGTTTGTGGCACCTTATAACACCCACTATCTAAAATATCCTCTAAATGGATCTAAGAACTTAGAAATGGTTTTCAGATTTAAGTTTTAATAGGTTTAGGACAAACTTAAATAAAAAATATTAAAATAATTAAATAACATACCAGGACAAACACATATTTATCATAAATTCAAAATGAATTTTATTCACTAAAATTAATAAAATATTCATTAAGATAAAATATAATAACTAGAAAAATAAGTTCACTTAATAAGAAAATAAAATATTATGTTTCTGGTACAAGCTAAATAAAAAATGTAAAAAATTATCCCTAACTTTAATATGCTTTATCAAGTTTCTTAAATAATTTTTTCTTTTTTTCTATCCATTTCTTGTACTTGAAGCACTCCATCTTTTTATATCTATACTTCTTGTAGAATTTGCACTTTCATTTGAACTATGCTTTCTTAAGCATGATGCAATGATCATTCATCTATTCCCTTTTTTCAATCATGTGCAGATTTCCCATGATTATTTCTTATATGCTCTTTCACTCCTTGTTTTGAACTAAACCATGAGTAATAAGGTTAATTAACTAAACCCTTCCCTTTCTCATGTTTTCCTTTTCTTGACTGATAATGGATATCATCTTATTAATTTTATACTTGCCTTTTTAAGTATTATATGTAGTCTTTAAAGGGTCAAATTATGGAGGCAATAAGTCAAGTGCTCATCAAATTTGAAAACTATCTCATAATTTAATTCATATGCTTTTTAACTTATTATAGTAATTGTTTAGTTTTAGAATGTGCTCCGGCACCCCATTGAATCCATCATAGGTTATTTTTTCAAGCAATAAGAGATAGTGGTCTTTTGTGCTTTATCAAATTTCACAAATTTTTAGTAACAAAATCCATAAAGGCTTCAACATTTTTAGAGTCAAGGTTGTTTTCTTTAACAATCTTGTCTATAATATATTTCATAATCATTAAATAGATCTTGTTTCATTAGGTCCACTTTTAATGTTTCTTCTTTAGTTCTGCACTTGAGTTTATATCAACTTTAAGTTCCTCTTTTATGATCATCATGTCTATGTTTACTATAATTCATCTGATTTAATATCTTTACTAAGGTTATTTATATCTGTAACGGAGCTGAGGACAATATATCAACCCATTAATTTGTGTAAATATTCTAATCATACTTAGATTTTCCTCTTAAAATAGTTATGCAATTTCATATATTTTTACACTATAAAATTCAATATCAAAAGGTATTTAAGATTTTACAACATAATACGAGAGTTAAATATTACACTCCTAAAATTCAATACCAAATAGGTGTTTAAAAATTTTTAAAATATAACATTTAACCTTATACTCTTATTGTTGCTAATGAATTGTATTAATAATATAACAGTAAAAGGTATTTAATATTATTAATATAATTTCTCCTTTAAATATGTTAAAATAATTTTTCTTCTAAAATCCTAAACAAAATTTCATGTAACAAGTTTCACAAAAGGTGACTATATAATTATACAATATTTTATTGTTTGATATGAGTAATTAGTAATTTTTAGATAATACAATAATATTCAACGAAACTATTACATCATACAAATGATGTCCAAAAATTGCTAAAAAATTACATAAGGTAGCTCACATAAAAAGAATTGCATAGGAAAATTTTCAATTCAAAATAAATTCAAATGGATACTTAAATAAAATGGATAAAGATAGATAAAATTATTTTTGTTTCCAAAAAAATGAAAAAATGCCTATAAAGTAGTCTTTAAAGAGTGGAGCATAATGGTGTATTCATTGTATCAAAAATCTAACTCAAAGGTGGCATATGGGCATTGCATGTAAATTATTGTTTATTTCCTTCTATACTTGATGGGTTTGCAACTTAGGTTAGGTTAACTTGGTTGCAATTCATGATATTTCTAGTTTCATTTTGCACATTTTCTATACCATTTTTTGCTAGATTTTTACCTTACTGACTTGCTAAAAAATTGATTTGAAAATGCATTAAAAAGGATTCAAATTTTTCCAAAAAAATTTGGAATACACTTGCAACCTATTGTTATGGGTTGATAGTTTACAACTTGGAACTGTATAATGCATACTTGCCATTCTAAATGAACATGCTAACCTTTTCATAAAACTATTGTGCACACTTGGAAAAGATAATAGGATACAATGATTTATCATTCATACAATGAAATCTTATATAAAACATGTATGAAGGTAACATAACCAAGTCATTAAAGTATTTGTGCATATTGAGTCGTAAGAATACCTTTAAACTAAGAGCTTTTAGATACAATCAAGAGGGAAAAGGACAACTTCATTAAATGGTATATACCTTATTATATAATTTTGAGTATATAGGGGATGGTCA